>JAVYIG010011750.1:0-58426 GCA_035222895.1 Strongylocentrotus droebachiensis | reverse complement strand
ATTCCCCAATACAGATGGTACACCAGAGATCTTGTACCGTACGGGTTGCTATAGCCAACAATGTCAGCTTTTTTGTCAAAACATTTTCTCCCCGATTTTCTTTATTTAGATCTAATTTTCTGATTTCTAAATCAGATGTAAAGTAGGTCGGTATGTCATTTGTCCTAATTACAGTTATCAAAATTTGATAACTTAATATTAAATGGATAATTTACGGACTTACTTATATATGAATTATCCAATTTGTATCTCCGAACTGTGAAACAGTACGTTCATGCACTCGGAACATAGGGCTATATGACCCGGCGGCCAAAATATTTCCGGGTCAACCTACCAAAACATAGCCAAATGGCCAATCAGAGCACTCGTTTCGTGGGAGTTCGTTGGTCAAGCTGGGCTGACTCGTACGTAGCTACGGTAGCTATTGGACGTTCGAAAAGAAAAAATGAATATTCATCAACTAAAACCAAGACGGATAATAATGACGACGAGACTTTCTCGGATTAATCATTAATTTAGGATCTAAATGAGCAAGCTATCGTAAGTCAAATAAGCTATATACATGTATATGTTATTTTTAATTTGTATTATAATTGCAGCAGTTATGAGGATGTAAAGAGTGAAAATCTTGTTGCATATCTCATTCATCGCGGTCCGGTCGAACCGAACCATTTGTTCCGTACAGTCCCTCACAGAAAGAGGTTCCCAGACTTCAGTCTCTATAATCAGAGGTCTACTGGAGCCAGACGTAGTCTCAGTGGAACAAACGACGATTAGAGAGACTGAAGTTTTCGGTCTACTACTAGCATTGCATTGCACTACATGTAATAGGCAGCATTTGAATACCTGAATAGATCTAGTCAAAAACACATCATTAACACACATGCACACAATGAAGATGATAGCTATGTGGCCGATCGGCAAGTTTGAAAGTAGACTCACGATTTGAATTTTCATATTATCCTTCTAACATCAGTAGAATAGATGAAGTTGAACAAATTGTAATTTATTGCTATTTAGTTGTCGTCAATTTTCGGGTAATAAAGTATCAATTTTTAGTAGACTCTAAAATCAGTTGAGTTTTGAAATGTTGAGAATCAATAGAAGAACAGGTTTTAAAGGCAGGCTTTACTACTTCAGCTAGAAGGGATTAGACCACCCAGCGAGCCAGCGAGGTCACTGTGACAGGTGGCTATCTTATTAACTCAACTCTCATTTAACATAAGAAAAAGAGGATCATGGGGGACCAACAGGCACCGATTGGGGAAGTTTTCTTAATAGAGGGAGCAAGTAGCTACAAGTAGGACAGTGTGCCTTAAATACACAGCCAGGATAGTAATGCAGCTACATGTATGTGTGCCGCGGCCCGGCTGCGCTTCAATAACAAGGCTCAACTCCTCGGCTCAAGCCGAACGTCTACATTCCTCATTCCTGAGGCATGCCCTGTCCAAGTCTAGTCCAACTCGGAGACGCCAAGTTCAAAGATCGGCAATGCATGACATTTTCATGATTCGGCGCGCAATTGCGCGTGCGAGGGGTATAACACACGTATAAGGTATAGCGTTCTTTCAAAATCTAGCACGCGCATTGTGCGTAAGAGCATTTTCAGACCCTCGAAATGCGTGATGTCACGCTTAATGCGTGATACTTGGTAGCTCTGCCAACTGCTATACTAATGCTATGGCCTTGGTGGTGCAACCTCAGGAGATAAATATATCTGCATACAACTGCTGCCAAGCCTCAGACTCTGACTCAGCGCCTGGCTTGAGCTAGCTCAGACTCTCACTAGTCAGAGTCTAGCTTGAGCACATTTCTCTCTATAGCTAGAGACTGACTCACACTCATAGATTGTCTATGAGCCCTTCTGGCAAGTTCTGCCCATTAGCTGTGGCTTCTCAATCTCAGTTACAGCGCGATGAATCAAACTATCTTGGTACTTGATACTTGGTTGGGTAATCCCTTTGGCAGCTCACTCAGGAAGCTATACTGGGATGTGTGGACAAAGCACTTGTTAATTTACAGTACTGTAGATCTAACATGTACCAGAGTGTTGGCTCAGTCAGTAGAGCGTCCGCCTCACAATCGGGAGGTTGTGGGTTCGAACCCTGGCCGCGTCATACCAAAAAGATGTTAAAAGATGGGAGTTGTTGCTACCTTGTTTGGCATTCAACAATAAGGGATAGAGCAAAGTTGATCTGGCGCTGCTCAGTGGCTGCCGGGCTCACGATCAATTGGGCAAAAAGAATTTCTGTTTCGGTTTAATAAAATTTGGAGTGGACTATTAGGCTATTATTATTAATTTTATTATTAGTTTTAATTTTATGGAGTATGGACTGCATGAAAATGATCTCTTTGCATTGAACATGAAGTTTTCATTCTCCATTTCATGTGTATAGCAATCTTTTTACTATTCGTTCAAAGAAAAAAAACTAGTAGTCCAAAAACTTTTGGGAAATTTTTTATGTATTTTGTCTATTTTGTGTTATTTCATGAAATTAATTGTTGAATTGTATGCATGTGTGTTTTCTCTTTTTACCTTTTAGAACTAGCTTTTCAGCATGGAAGCTCTAGGAGTCTTTGCTATGCGTATGAAATGGGCTCCTATACATCAGCTATGTAACAGATGTTACCGGAGCCTGAATAAGGCAGGCGTGTTGAGGGGAGCGTTACAAACTACCGTGCCTGTGGCTAGCAGAAGGACATGTTCTTCAGACGATAGTCTTAAACCAGCAGATCCTTCATTGAATGGTGAGTAGTGGTATCATAACTCAAAGGTCTCGGGTTCAAAACCAATTAATCCTCATTACCAAGTCCCTCAGAGAGGACTTAAAGCCGTCGGTCCCCCGGTCGCTTTCTTCCAAGCGTTACCTTTCTTAGCAGTCGGGTAAAACAGGCAAACCAGCTATCAACCAACAAATCCAGTGAAAAAAATACATGGGGGCTCAGCGTGAAATAGCCCCCAAAATGCCCCAAAAAGCCCCCAAAAATCAGAAAAGAGCCCCCATATATTTGCATAGAGTTCAATGCAAAACAAATTTTAGAATGTAATTTTCATGCAGGCAAGGTTGAAAAGTAGCCCGGGCCCCGAAAAATAAATATTAATTTTTTCCCTGAACAAATTTAGGGACATTTAGTCCTTACTCAAGGTCACCTCTCAAAGGAAAGGTGTTTCTTTCAAAGAGCATTTATTTCATTATACAAATAATTGGTTGAATTAGATCATAAATGATTCATACCAGTTCATTCACAAGACTTTTAGTAGAAACTTCAAAGGTTCAAATGCCAGCTAATATACCAGTTCGTAGATCTTTTGCGCATGGGCAGATAAAGGTCACTTGTACAAAATTGTAAAACCCACTGAGACTAATACTGGATACATGATGCTCATGAAATTTATGTAATCATTATTCATGCATGCACCTGTGATGCATTCTATTGAACACAGGTGGAAGTAATCCTTTCAAGAAGGCAAACAAAGAATCGCCTCCATGACTTTAGCTGTGATTATTCCAAAAGGCACAAAGTGGGATTTATCTATTTTTAAAAGATATGTGGATATTTGGGATCATCTGACCCATGTGTGTGCTAACTACAAACTGGTGTATTGGTACCATCCTTTAGCAAGCCACTAACTCACTTTGTCTCTCTCCATCCATGTCATGAGTGAATGGGTGTGCCTGACATGCAAAAATATGAAGCAGCTTGTCATTAAAGATAAACTTGAGTTCTGGTAAAATATAGAAAATGAATTCCCACAGAGTCAAACAAAACTTACACTGAATGTTCAAGATTACAAATAAATGTCATTTGCCAAACAATTTTGGTAGAAAATGTATACTGGCTGAGTAATAAGTATAGAAAGACAAGGAAATCAAGGTAAGTATAGCACCAATACCATTTGTGTAGTCCCATATACATCTTTCTGTGTACAGTGTTTGTTACTTTACCATGCAAGACTGGGCCAAATTTCTTATCATTTTGATGACTCTAGAACCTTGCAGTACACACCAATACTTACATGCTACTGTACATGATCAAATTTTTCTGATCCATTCCACACCTCTTATTTCACAATGCAATCGCATGACCAGAACTCAACTTTGTCTTTATATCAATAATATTGGAATGCCAGGAGAGATGGACATGTTTCCTCTACATGAAACGTTTAGAAACCACTCATTTTGTATCATCTGATTTTTCTCCTATGTAGGATCAAGACTGACGGGTCGTAGTCTGATGTTGGTAAAAGGTCGCGATGCTCAGGACCTACTTCAGGGGTTAATGACCAATGACCTGCAGCAGCTGAATGGGGGCGAAGGTCAAGAGGTCATCTATTCCATGTTTCTAAATAAACAAGTGAGTATATTGCGTCTTGCAAATATTTAGTATTTATGCGCTTTGTAAGTGACATTTATTGAAGTTCAAAGTATTTCTTGGTTATGCACATTGTATCTAATGAAAATGTGATTTATAAATATAAGATTATCATTAATATTATTATTATCATTATCAAAGCTAGGTGATCGAGCATTTGCTTGTGCAGCCCCAAAACTCTGGAATAACTTGCCATTTGAAGTCAGGAAATCACCATCTGTAAATGTCTTTAAATCGAAACTGAAAACACATCTTTTTCATTAAATGTAAATCTAAGCATATCAGGAGCTCTTGTAGCGCAGTAGAATATATACTTAATGTTGGATAGTTTCTGTGCTCTATAAATGTATTATTATTATTATTGTGCTATTACTATTATTATTCATGTTATTATTTGTAAATTTAACTATCATTATTATTACCGGTAGTAGTATTAATACATGTATCTTTGCATTGCAGGGTCGAGTCCTGTATGATGTAATGTGTTACCAGTGGAGTAAAGATCCGGAGGGAGACACGCAGTCCTACCTTTTAGAGTGTGATAGCGCCATCTCGCAGGAATTACACAAACATCTCAAACTCTACAGAATCAGGAAGAAGGTGACTATCTGTGTCATATGATATCTTCTGTTTGAAGCCAGAAGGGCTTTAACCCTATTTAGCCCGGGGGGGGGGGGGGGGCTTGAGAAGCCCCCCCCTCGACATTTTTCGCGATAATTTTTTAACTCAAGAAAATCTTGCACTGAAATTGTGTGACTTTTTTCTTTCGAGTCTTGCGCAACTTTTGAAAGAAATTTTTCGAAAATCGGACCTACCATTACAAAGTCACGTGTCCTTTTGTCTTCGCATGTCAGCCCGAAAATCGCTCATTTTTGTGATTTGTGTACAAAACATATGGAAATCTCATTTTTCAAATAAAGAGGTAAAACATTGGTTATTTGGTCTTGTTTAGATTTTAGGTGTTTATTTTGGGGTCAAAATAGTTGAATTATAGTTGGAAATGAAATAAAACAACAAAAACAATAAAATACATAAGTAAAAAAAACAAAGAAATACATAAGAAATTATCAAAACAATAGATAACATAAGGAATAACCCTGGTTTTCAAATTTTTGTGTTGTATTATTATTCCAAATGGTCTAACAAATATATGTAGTGAGAAAGAATGCTTAAATATGAATGTCTGATTTATGGGCAAAAATGTGAATTTAATGACCTTATTTGCATAAATTACCATAAATATGCAAATGAGTGAATTTCTCAAAAAAATTGAAATTACCATAGTATTCTATACACTTCACTTGACATGTATGCAAATTTTCGCGGCGATCGGGCGTTTCACGGCCGAGATCATAGGGGGAGGGGGGCCTGAGAAGCCCCCCCCCCCCCCCCCGGGCTATGCAGTTTCAAAATAGCCCGGGCTAAATAGGGTTAACACTGAACTTATATGCAATAATGTCCTTCTGTTGGACCAAAAAGGTGATATAACCATTCGAAAGTAAACCTCTATACTACTATGGGTGAAACTCATCAGGAATTAATTGATGATTCGAAAATAAATAAAAACATAAATGATAATAATAATGATGGTTAAATTTCATTTCCTAAGAGTCGTTTGGCATGAGTACCCTGGCCTGATAATTTCCAGATAAAAAAATAAAAATAGCTAGTCCCTATTAGATCAATGTAAATCCAGTTTAAAATTAGGGGAGGTGGGTAAGGTTTTTCATGACTTATTTGAATGTCTCCTGCATGCACTCGGCACCTTGCCTCACTCGGATTTCATCACCATCATCACCATCATCATCACTATCATCATCATTTTGTAAAGCACTATACAAGAAAAAGTTAAGTACTAATATTATTATCATCACCACCATTGCCGTTATCATGTTTTCATTGTTATCATCATTATCATTATTACCATCACCAACATGACCATCATCATCACCATCATCATCATCACTTTCATCAGAATCTTGTAAAGCACTATACAGGAACAGTACTAATATTATTGTCATCATCATCACCACCATTGCCGTTATCATGTTCTCATTGTTATCACCATCATCACCATCATCTTTTATCATTATCAGCACTAATGTTCTTTTCCTATTCACATGATATTCAGGTGGATATCACATCACTGGATTCTGAGTACCATGTCTGGTCCATTTTTAGTCCTGGTCCCACTCCTCCCCCTAGCCCAGGATCTAAATCCGGCCCATCTCATTTCTTCACTGACCCCAGGGTCAACGGTCTAGGTCAGAGGGTCATCGTCCCACAAGGCAGTCAAGGTAGGTTCTAGAGTTAGACATTGCATTAAAAGTTAATTTAAACTAAATGCAATTTAGTTCAAATTGAAGTTCAAGTTCAATGTTATTCATGTTCATATTTTGTTGCTATCATAACATAACGACAATGGCAATGATGTATGTGTATACAGTGTTAAAGCTAAAGTTGAGTTCTGGTTATGCGATTGCATTGTGAAAGAAACGGTGTGGAATTATAGTTTGATCATCTAGCATATACACATGTACATGTAAGTATTGGTGTGTACTGCAATGTTCTGGAATCATCAAAATGATAAGAAATTTGGCCCAGTCTTGGTAAAGTTACAAGCTCTGTACACAGAAAGATGTATATGGGACTAGAAGAAAATGTGGCATAAAAATCTGTCCCGATTCATATGCTGTTGCATGCCATCTTTAGAATATAAAGGCATTTAAAGAGCCATGCTTTTCAGGGAGCATGTTTTATCTGATGTTCTTCCACACTTGCATAATAACAATGATACCTCTTCCCAGAACTCAACCTTCTCTTTAATGAAACAGTTGTATACTCATATGATTAATTAAGAAAAGAAACTAGAACAAAATCAATTCAATTCAGTTTGGTTTTATCTCTGAATCTTTGAAAAACCAAATTAATGCAAAGTGTATTTCACGTAAAACATTTTAACAGTCACAATGATTAAGGAAATGAAGCTAACTGAAAACAGAGCTCATAATTGTTGCAGCTCAATGTAAATAAGGATATCATGTTGAAAAGTCTTTTTTTCTTTCAAGCTTGAGTGTATGAAGATCGACATAGAAGGCACAACAACAAAAAATACCGAATATGTCCAAACAAAATCTAAACTTTCAATGAGAAGGAACATTTAGGCGTGCCATTTTACACACTGCACTTTGAACATGTACATTCAGCAGTTGCATGTTTGCAGTTCATTTTTATTGCCATTGGAACCCCATTAAATTCACAGCAATCACTTTTTTGTTATACGGTAAATACCAATTGTAAGTCTCGCTGTATCACACGTATTGTTCTTTTTATATTATACAGTACCTGGTATTGGAGAAGTTAGTGAGGAAGACTACATGACGCATCGTTATCAGTGGGGCGTGGCGGAAGGGGTCAACGAACTTCCTCCAGGAGATTGTCTCCCTCTAGAGTCCAATCTAGCTCTCATGAATGGAGGCAAGTAGTCCATTTTTCTTTTCTTTCCTGCTCTTTACCTCCCACTCAATTCATAACTTTATTATTCAGTCAAACCTGCTTTAGTGACCACCTGTATAGAAAAACCACCTGTCTACAAAGACCACAATGTTTGTTTCCCTTGAAAATGGTTTCTCATTGAAACATGTACTAAAGGAACCTGTACATCAAGACCACCTGGCTATGAAGACCAGTTTTCTTGTCTCCCCTTGGGTGGTCTTTATAGACAGGTTTCACTGCACAATGTTATAATGTTGGCGTAAAAGTGTTGTTCGGTTGGGGAGGAAATCAGATGCAGGATGCATTTTCATGAAACATAGATAGGCCTACCAATCTTCAGGATTTTTCTAATCGATTGAGAAAATTTCAGGGGGAACAAAAATAAGCATCAGGAAAAAAATAATTGAAATATCTTGAAAACCACACCAAAAATAATTTGAAGTGCTTTAAAGGTAGGCGTTACTACTGCAGCTAGAAGGGATTAGACCACACAGCGAGCCAGCGAGGTCATTGTGACAGGTGGCTATCTCATTAACTCAGCTCTCATTTAACATAAGAAAAAGAGGATCATGGGGGACCAACAGGCACCGATTTGGGAAGTTTTCTATATAGAGGGAGCAAGTAGCTACAAGTAGGACAGTGTGCCTTTAAAGGTAGTAGTGTTGTGAATAATGTTACTGTTCACTACGCTCACTTTGCTCAGGTTTCCGAGTCGATATTTGAATGTCAGTTCAGGTTTTTTTTTAATTTCCTGGTGGCATCTTTGATGAAATGAAGTACCTGTATGGCATGCAATCAAGTCTTTTAGCTCCCCACAACGTGTTTATACATTGACATGGTATATGGGCGATAGCAAGCTAATTTGTATCATACTTTACCGATCAAGTTTTGAAGCCCCACTGCACTACTTATAGCTACTTGCGCCCTCTATATAGCAAACAATACCTAATCGGTGACCATTGGTCCCCCATAATCCTCTTTTTCTTATGTTAATTGAGAGCTGATTTGATGAGATAACCACCTGTCCAGTGACCTTGCAGGGTGGTCCTTTCCCTCCTGTACACTAGTACATATAGGCTTTAAGTATTATGGTATTAAACTGATAAACCTACTGAGCATAAATCATGTTAAATAGAATGATAATTTTCATGTTTTTAGTGTAGTTGGTACTTGGTGCTATATAAGACGTACCTTAGGCCTGCCCAAAACCATTATGCATGTTAGCTTTATTTTCATGTCAGTAATCATTAGTTTGTTTTTCTTCTTCAGTGAGTTTTACCAAGGGCTGTTACTTGGGCCAGGAGCTCACCGCCAGGACGCATCATACCGGAGTCATCAGAAAAAGAGTCATGCCGATCCAGCTCGCAGGGTGAGAATAAAGGAAAGGAATATTATATTGCAATACGCATTTGGCCAATTCTTTTAATGGGATCCGGTAACTTTGTCTTAGATCCTTAAAAAAATGCTGCAATGATAAATATAAACCTTTAGGTCAGTCAGGAACCCCATGACTTGTACAAGCCAATCGCCCGTCTGATTATCAAGATATTTATGATGGGAATTAAAATCAAATTTTGCGTTTGCCAAACGGTTTTCATAACACTACAGTCTATTGGGGAAAACGAGTATGGTAAAACTGGTCACTCAAAGGTTTTTACTTTTTTGATCATTTTGAAGCGCAATTTTTTTAGGGCTTCAATTTAACACCATATCACCGACACTGATAACACTTAGGGCCATGCATCTCAGATTTAACATTGTTAAACGATCCTTTTAAAGACCCTGTCGGAAATGAAAAATGAAATAGATGAAGTATATCAATGGGCCCGATCGGTTCCAGATGTTTTGTCGTCACTGTGACTGGCAGGAATTTTACTTTCAAATTGTTTTATTTAATCACAATTGATTAATTTGTTGTAAATATTTTTAATTCTGCTGTTTTAATTTTGCATAATACTTTTGAATATTGTTTCAATTTTTGTTATCCATGGTCCTCATGGACAGTAGTTTTTTAGCTGAAGAGGCAATCCTGTTTGAATAAACCGAAAATAAATGAAATAAAAATAATCTATTCAGACGCTTGTGATATACACATACACTGGGTTCTTAGTGCTTCTGGTTCTCGTACCGGTACAGGGCAATGACAAATAATCTCACCATAGTTGTTTTATTGGGGGGGGGGGTGACTTTATATACTACATATTGTGGTTGTGCTTATCATCAAGTGTCATTACATTTTCAGATTAATGCTCAGATTTTTTTTCATTCGTCAACTTTTAATGCATAATAATAATAATTAAACATTTTTATATACCACATAGCACATAGGCAAATTGCTTGTCTCTATGTACTTTAATAAAAAGAAAAAAGAAAAAAACAATTCACTGGGTTCATGATTTTGATTATTTATGAAGTGGTGAAAAGATATGTCTTTAGAAAATTGATAACGGTTTTATAGGATCCTATATATTTTTTTGTTAATGCAACTTGTTCCACAAAACAAACACACAAACAAAACAAAAAGGAGAAAGAAAAAAAACTAGCATCTTGGCCTCCAAAGGCACAAGACAATTTCCCCATAAATGATAGTATCTCCCCAATTTTTCTCTGTATGATTAGGAATGCAATACCTACTATCCCAGCGGGTACAAGCATCAAGACTGCTGAGGGAAAGAATGTGGGGAAATTCAGATGTCACCTACATCATAATGGACTTGCCCTCCTCAGGACAGCTCTCATGTGAGTTGAAGATGTTGTTGTGTCAAAAAATGTAATTAGTTTGTGCCTTTACAACAATGGTGTTTAAAACTCCCATTTTTTTTTTACTAAGGAAAGTGCAAATTAAGGATTCAGGATGCTGATAAAATACATAATCTTCCATTAAGAGGTCAGCCATCTGTATAATGTCCATATGAACTGCATGTGGGAATCCACTTTTTAGAATCACTTCTATTTAAGTCGACCCCCCCCCCCCCCCCCCCCCCCTGCATCCCCTGCTCTCTATCTCTCATGATTGTTATCATTTCTTGTCATCTTTTTTCTGTTAATCACGTCAATGGTACTACTTTTCCAGAACTGTCATGTCACATGTGACAAACTTCTGCCATGTTTGACAACTCAAGTACTTATGGCATAATTCCTGTCTTCTCTCTCTCTTTTTTTTCCGTTTTCAATGTTATATTGCTGATTCCCTTTCATATTCTCTCTCTCTCTCTCTCTCTCTCTCTCTCTCTCTCCCTACTTCCTCTTATCTCCCTGATAATCCCAATCTCTTTCTTTTATTTTCTTCTCTTTTTCAATCTGTCCATCCAACATTTGTAATTCCTCCACCCCCCCCCCCCCCTTCTCTCTTTCTCTTCCACCCCTTCCTCTTTGTGTTCATATTCTTATTATGTAATAATCCAAATCCTCTCTGTCTCTCTTTCTCTCTCTCTTTATATGTCTCTCTGTCTCTCTCTGTCTGGCTCTCTGTCTCTCTCTCTCTGTCTCTCTCTCTCCCTCTCTCTCATAGAGGTAACAAGCTCAAGGTCACCACTGAAGATGGAGCAGAAGTTGACCTGGAGGCAAGGAGACCGTCATGGTGGCCGCAGGAAACTCACAAGTGAAAAGATGCAATAGATTGTGATTAAAATCGACCTGGAATCTGCAGGAAAATAATAACAATAATAATATTCAGCTTTTATATCGTGCTTAATACATCTAGGATGTCTCTAAGCGCTTTACAAATATACTATTACCCCCGGTCATTGGATTCAGTGCTTACCCCGCACACACTGTGTGCACAATCTCCACTCCCTGGGGAGCATTCCAGCCAGGCGTTACTTGACGCTTAACCAACAATGACAGTCGCATCCTACCAGGTACCCATTTTAACACCTGGGTGGAGAGTAGCAAGTTCAGGTTAATATCTTGCCAAAGGAATTTAGTGCCGTGTCAGGATTCAAACCCTCGACCTTCGCATCTCCAGTCAAGCGCCTTAAACCACTCGACCACGACACTCCCACAAGTGAAAAGATCATAAGAGGAAATCACAGACTTTGTTAGTCTTGGACTCTGCAGAACTTGACTTGACTTGGAATCTACAGGACAAATGAAGGAATCATAAGATAAAACAAGATTATGACAGATATATTTGGAGTCTGCAGGAAACTAACAAGTGACAGAATCTTAAAAGGGGGAAGCCCACCCCGATATCAAGTTTATTTTAATAGATGCAGAACTATGAAAGAAACCGGTCATTGAAAGTCACATGATGCAATTAAACGCTGATATCTCATCGTGAAATCCATACATTGTAGTAACTGTTTTGAAATCAAGTGATGGTGACTTACGTTTTTCCCACAGATTCATGCTTTCATGACTTTATGTACGAGTAATATGCATCATTTGATATCAAGTTTATTATATTACAAGTTACAACAAGTAGTGACTGTACAGCATTCATAAATAATATTGTCATCCCCCCCCCCCCCTTTCCTCCAACTGTGTGATCACCAGAGTTCCTCGATCTTTTAAGGGTTAAGGCATTGCTTCATTACTTCATGTAAACCATAAATGTTATGTAAACCTTTATACTTTATTCATACAACTGCATCAGGAGTGTGGATTGTTACATACATGACACATTTCAAATGTTCACTATTATTATTATTATTATAATACTGAGGCTTTTCAAGCTGTTTCAAATGAATTTGTCTATCTTGTGTTTCATGTTATTCTTACATTTAACAAGACTGAGCTTTTACATAACAGAGTAACTCGTCAAAAGGGAGTAATTTTAGGAGTAGTGGGTCAAGATTGTGTTCACTCTTCTGCATACAGTTATCAACTAAATTATTTATACCCTTACCAAGTTTTGTAATTTTTTTAACTTTGTGAAAAATGTGTTTGTCCCAATTTATATTTCTTGAAATGTGATTTTTAAAGCTTACATTTAAAAGTGTTCAACTCATTCTTAAGTTACAAAAACAAAAAATATAACAACTTTGCAGGGGGTATGAATCGCTCCGTTGTTAACTTCATATTTTCACCTTTTTCAAGTGATACAAATGTTCTGGAGATAGATACATGTGCAAGTGGCCAAAGGAGGTTCCACATGAATCTTTAATCTTTAAGTATTATCCACAATTATTTTTTCTCAAGTTTTATAGCCAACGATTCCTTAAACCAAAATATTTTTTTTTGCTGAAAAATTGCACTAGGAAGCATACGTAACCATCCTAGGTGAATATTTGGACAATTTTCTCTGATTGCAGTTGTGTGTTATCTACTTGTATTGGCCATGTTTGTTTAAGTCTAATGATTATACAGTGAATTTCTGTTGGTCTACAACCAGTTCCTGTCCTACACATATGGTCTAATCATGACTTTGTCTACTTATCATTTGGTCTAATCTCCAATAAGCCCATTACCCATTTAGTATATTGTTCATTTAGTCTAATTCCCAGTATTTCTAATGCCCATTCGTCTCCTATCCATAAGGTCTAATATTTATTTTATGAATAATATTATTCGTGATTAAATGATTATAAGTCCATAGTAGATAGGCTGGGTGTAGACCGCATGTGAATAGACAAATCCGGTAGTAGAAGAACTGGTTGTAGACAATTAGCTGACTATAATACATGCAAAAACGGGTTAAAACTAGGTCAAATTCACATTTGAACTTTGATAATTGTGTCAAAATTACCCATATATTTATATCATGATGTATCAATAAAAGCAAAATGAAATCATTTAGTTACAAAGTGCATGGTTTATTTGTTTTTCCAAAGCGTCTCTGAACATTTGCTTGACCTATATATGGAGGCTTATTGTCGTGGGTCTATAATAAGCAGTACTTTAGCATTAGAAAACATGTTTCAATGGGTTGTATTATCCAGGCGCGGATCCAGGATTTTTTAGGGGTGGGGGGCCCAAATTTGAAGCAAAAAAGCAGTGGCGCAATGAGTAAAATCTTCTTCTTTTTTTCTTTTCTTTTTTTTTTTGGGGGGGGGGGGGCAGAAACAAATTCCGCATCACAACCACTCTTACATGCAGGCCCTGCTGAACGTTTTTCAAAGTGGGTGGGGGAGGCTAAAGTATTTACAATCAAGGAGAGCGTAGCGTAAATTGGCGTGGGATCTAGGGGCAATGCCCAGGCGGGGGTCAAGGGGCGGAGGGGGCATATGGGCATTTAATTACGGTCAGATGAGCATATTTTTATGTTGTGACACTGGCAGGACACTAATTGGCGTTCATATTCATATTCATATTCATATTTATTTCATTTCCAACAGAAAGGTAAACAAAGATATTACATTTGATTTCATACATAATTCATTTTTTCAAGAAACTATACAAATAAACTTTGCACATAATAAAATTATTACAAGAATTTCTTAATTTCTGAGGAAATGGGGGGGATCCACTAAAAAGCAGTGCTTGTAGGTTGTGGATCCCCCAGAAAAAAACAAAAATATAAATGTTTCAAATTTTGCCTACGAAGACTTAAAAAACACAAGACAATATTTCAAAACAACATACAATTTACAAACACGAAACGAACAAGGAGATGTAAAACAGATAAGAAGGAAAGGGGAAAAGGGGGAAGGAAGAAGAAGAAGAAGAAGCAGGACAAATCATGACTGGAAAAAGTAAGTTATAATGTTAATTTTGGGAAGGTAAGATCATAAGACCAAATAAATATTAAATTAATCGAGCAGATGATGAAGACCTAAATGAAAAATGAAGATGATTACCAACTGTTATCAGATTATTCTTGTATATTACTATAAGATTTGAGCAAAAATGTTTTTAGATTTTTCTTGAAAGAATTTAGGGATGGACTATTTTTAATACTTTCACTTAGAGAATTCCAAAATCTAGGACCATCATACATAAAAGACTTCTTCGCTAATAAAGTTCTAAAGAGTGGTAGGTGAAACTCGTTTGACCGTCTAGTTGGGTAATCATGAAATGACCGATTTAGGGGGAACATGGCATCAAATATATGTGGAAGGGTCTTTTTTGAATACTTATACATAAATTGTCCTAAGTGAAGTAGATACAGGTCATTTGTTTTTAATAGTCTGCCATTAACGAATAACGGGTCTGTGTGTGAGAGTGGAGCAGAATGGTAAATAATACGGAGAGACTTCTTTTGTAATAATAACAGTCTATTTAATAGAGTTTGCTGCGTGTTGCCCCAAGTAAGTATTCCATAATTCAGGTATGGTAAAATTAAAGATGAATAAAGCATGAGTAGGGATGATGTCGGAAAATGAAATTTAAGTTTATTTATTATGCCAATATTCCGTGAAATGATCTTACATGTATTATCTATATGGTATTTCCACGAAAGTTTGTTATCAACAGTTATGCCTAAAAATTTAATGAATGAAACAACTTCCAAGGGGGTATCGTCAAAAATTATATTCTTGGGCAGTGTGTCAATAGAATTACTAAATAACATATATTTGGTTTTTTGGAGGTTAAGGGATAGTTTGTTTGCTTTTATCCATTGGGTGACTTTTTCAAGTTCAGAATTTACAACATTGACTAGGGAATTTGGATTTCTATGGGAATAAAATAAATTAGAATCGTCTGCAAAAAGTATAAATGAAAGGACATCGGATGATTTACAAAAGTCATTAATATAAATAATAAACAATAAAGGGCCTAACAAACTTCCCTGCGGTACTCCACAATTTACGTTTTGCATATTGGAAGCATGATCATTCAAGAATACATATTGTCGTATATTGGATAAGTAACTCCTGAACCACTCCAAGGCCTTCCCACGCACCCCATAATGAGAAAGTTTGAATAATAAGATGTCATGATTGATGGTGTCGAAGGCCTTGGAGAAGTCCAGGAAGATGCCAACTAGGTGAGAAGAATTGTCTAAAGCATGCGCTACTTTGTCAATAAAATTCAATAAGGCATGTTCTGTATTATGTTTTTCTCTAAATCCAAACTGAAAGTTGGAAAAAATACTATGAGTTTTTAAAAAGTAAACAGTTCTACGATAAACAACTTTTTCTAGAATTTTCGACAAGGAGGATAATAAAGAGATTGGTCGATAATTACTGACATTCAACTTATCACCTTTTTTGTACAGGGGTATGACTTTTGCGATTTTCATATTATCTGGGACTTGTCCATTAAGTAACGATAGATTAAGAATGTGTACTAAAGGATTTACAATTGAAGATATTACACCTTTTAGAATAAAATTATTAATGTCGTCATAGCCGGGGCTCTTTTTGTTATTCAAATTAGATACAATATCAATGATATCTTCTTTAATTATAGGAGTGAGAAAAATAGTATTGGGGTTGGGTGTGCCTAGGTAATCAGAGAAATGTTTGGCTGAAGGAGGAATCCCTTCAGCGTTGGGTCCAGGAGGCGGACCCTCCGGAAGCTTAAGGGTTTTAGGAATCAAATATCGTCAGATGAGCATCCAGGGGCCTGCCTTTAATAGAGCCAGGCACGTACACAGGGGGGGGGGGGGTTACCCCCCCCCCCTTGAGTTTTTGTTATGTGTATGTTTTGTGTATTTTTGGGAGAAACCCCCCCCCCTTTTGATTTTTTTTTTGTATTAAAAAAAAAAAAAAATGCCAATGGCTGACCTAAAAAAGGTGACCTTACCCCCCCCCCCCCAACGGAACAAATTTTCAAATTTCGTGACAAAAACAAAATATTGCTATATGTGGCCTTTAACAACAGTACTGCATATATCCAATTCATTTCGAAGACTACAATGCGTTCTTTCTCCGAGAAAATTTGCAAAATTGACCAACATATGCAATTTTGCTCTGATATAAAAACACAATTTTCACTGAACGTTGTGGTGTATGCAGGTATTTAGGGGTGGTTCTTAAAAAGTAGTTTTACAAGGAAGTTTATGAAGTGTGTTGGTGTTTGATCAGAAATGTGTGTAGGCAATGGGGGACACTAGGTCCAAGATTGGGGGCCTACTTACCCCCAGTTGTTCATTTCATGTTGAAGGGCACTATCATGAAAAATATTTTGTTGTTTGTGTCACCATTCTTATTTGAATGCATTTCATTTTAAAGATAAACTTGTGTTCTGGTAAAAAAAAAAAAAAAAATGAATTCTCACAAAATCAAACGAAACTTATACTGAATTTTCAAGATTACAAAAAAATGAAAAATTGCCAAATAATTTTGGTAGGAAATGAATACTGGCCGCGAATTGAGCATATCAAGATAAGGACATTAAGGTTAGTAGCCCCGACACCATTTGTGTAGTCCTATGTGCATCTTTCCGTGTACAGCGCTTGTTACTTTAACAAGAATGGGCCAAATTCCTTATGATTTTGATTACTCCAGAACCTTGCAGTACACACTAATACTTGAATGCTACATGATCAACTTTTTCGGATCCATTCCACATCTTTTCTTTCACAATGCAATCACATGACCAGAACTCAACTTTATCTTTAAGAAGTTGATTCTATGCTGTGAGTTTGATCAATGTAAAAGTCACATTGCCAGAAAATTATTCTGAAAGTATTTAAACATAATTTAAAGCATCTTTATTACTGTAAACAAAAAAAAATACAGAAATATTTTGGGCCACGTTGTTTTAAAATCGTTTCAAAATGACAGTAAGTTCATTGGCTGCATGTTTCTCTTTCAAAATGTGTTTGAACTAAATTATAACAATCCCATTTTCATTCAAATTGTATTTAAAATGTCTTGATTTGTAACTGTCCCTTATTACCTACACATGTAGTTAATGAGAGACCTTTGGTGATGACGTCATTAATCATTGTTATCTTATTGATCAGTTACATCATGACCACAATTTTGTTACCAAATAAAGAGAAGAAGTTACTGAAGAGAATACAAAGCTTTCTGTATGTGTAACATTTTTCATGTTTATGTAAATTATGCAAATGTGCTTAAGGGTCTCCAATTCCCTACACCTACCCTACTCCCTTAATTCTTTTAGCTAACACCATTGACAAAATCGTGTAATCAACATTTAATAATGTAATCGGCCTATATAATTTGATATGTATCGAGAGTCTTTCCCTTCCTTACCAATCAAAGTTTTAAAAAACCTTGTTTTTGTGATATGGATAAACTCCCCATGGCCTACCTTCATTTAAAGCATCTACCAAAATATTGTACACGTCTGTAAACAAAAAGAAACAATTATCCACCCTAACACACACACACATTTTTTTTTGCGTGCAGATAAGGGGGAAAGAAGAGTAGAACTGATATAGAGATACATAATTCTGTGAAAGAAGGATGGAGTACAATATAGATCCCCTGTAACTTGTGCTTGCTAATACTATACGCCACGTTTTTATTCTGTGATCTAGTTTACCATTGAAATAATGCGATCTGCTTGAACTGTCATGCAGAATATGCCGAATTAATTTTTTTTAAACACTTTAACTGATCGCTATTACGAATATCTCGAGGGAGAGCATTCCAGAGTACTATATTCAAGTAAAAAAAACATGAATCAAGAATAGTATATGGTACTTCATATGAGTAACATAGATCAAGAGACAAAAGATAATAATTCAATGAAAGGAAGATGAGGGGGAAGAAAGAAGGGAAGGAAGATAAGAGATTTGGAGTGAAGGTGCTATCGGTACATGATTTATGCACATAGTTTATCTTAATTGTTATGGGTGAAGTGAAGTGTAACTGTGCCTACAGCTCTTGAATGTTAATGTCATCAATATTCCATGAAATGGGGAATCCCCGTCGTCGTCACAACAACGACGCGAACAAAGAGAATAACAACTTTCTGGAAAGATATGCACCGCGCACGCTTTGGCTACATGTCAGCATCGTGTGGCGGAAACATAATATGACACACCCTGGAAGAATCATATTTGAGCTCCACCATCGGATCAAACTGCTGATCAAATCCATTCTCTCTGAGATAAGCAAATGCTTCTTCTTCATCTTATCTCATTGCGGAAAATAACATCTTTAAGATAAATTGCGTGGAGCATCAGCAGTGAAAACTGGTGTTTTACATAGTGTCTGAATCGGTTACAAACACGGATTTCAATAAACCGGTGGGCTATCTATACTGCATAACGGGAGAGGCGGAGCAATCATGAGGATCATCGTGACTTTTCTTTGTTACATGCTACTTTTTACAGGTATTTCTTTATCATGTTAATCATCATCATCATAATTACCATTTTTTATTACTTTTATTGTGTTGGAATTATTATTGTTACTGATATAACTTTAAATTATTATTACTTTTATTATTATTGAAACTATTATTATTATCATTATTATTATTATTGTTAATGTTATTATTATCATCACCATCATCATCATAATAATAATCATAATCATCATCAGTAATCGGGAACGACAACATGTTATTAAATGGTCTATAGCTTGTTCCAAAGATATCGTCATGGTTTGGGTGTTTACAATCGGTCAAATATTAATTATCTTCAATTTCCAACAGCATTACTTGAATGCTATGTCATTAATCAAATCCAAGGTTATTATTTCAATAACATTGTACATATGATTTCTCTCGTACTGTTGAAGAATTGGCCGTGTTTTATACCAGTTGTGTAGAATGTAACAAATAATACATCTATCATTTCTACAGTCATTTTATAATTTGTACATACAGTATAATGCGTTCTTTTTGTGGGCGTGCTTGTTTTTTCTTTTAAATTGTTTTTTTTTTAAAGAACAATACATACATTGATCTGTATTCTTTCTACATGATTAGTTGGCCCTTATAAAAGAGGTCCACCCATCCAACTAACCCTGCTGGAAAGAATTAACACACTCATTCACACCCATTCACAGTGTGAATCACAGTGTGAAATCCGACAGTTGACACTGTGAACACAGTGTGATTCACACTGTGAATGAGTGTGTTCTTTCCTTTTCCGGCTATCCACACTGTGAACCACAGTGTGAAACGAATCGACAACAATGTGAAAACGCCCCCAATTTAACATTGTGGAGCACACTGTGATTCACAGTGTTAAACACAGTGTGATGCACACTGTGAATGAGTGTGTTCTTTCCTTTTCCGATTATCCACACTGTAAACCACAGTGTGAAACGAATCGACCATAATGTGAAAACGCCCCAATTTAACATTGTGGAGCACAGTGTGATTCACAGTGTGAAACACAGTGTAAAACACAGTGTGATTCACACTGTGTATTAGTGTGAATGAGTGTTTTCTTTCCAGCAGGGAATCATGTCAAAAGAATACGTGGTGTAACCGCAAACCTCGCTCAAATCTATACCACGGAATCCTTCAACCAAGTTCAACGATAACACAAATTGATCGGATGTTCTTACAGTTTATTGATTCAGTCAATTTAAAATATCAATATTTTAATCTCAAGATTAAGTGATGTTGTAACCCATATTGTTGTCGATGTCGTAGGCGATTCGATCCGAATTCCAGGGGATCGAATCGGCGCGCTGATTCAATCCCCGGAACAAATCGAATGAAATCACCTTCCCGCCGACATATTCCGGGGCCGCCGATTCTATCCGGCCTTGGCTTAGGGTTTCTGCTAACAAATTATTAACGCAAATTTGTTTTGTTGAAGTCGGAGAAACATCTTACAAATATAAATTAACAATATTTGTTCATTCGATAGTTGATCTTTATGACAGACCCAGTTTTTCGTTTTAAATTAGACTTCTGAATTAGGTATCTTAATTAGCCTCGTTCATTATCAGCCACAGACACAGTGCATCTTATCTCAGCTAGCGCGCTGTATTTAAAACACGTATGAATTAAATGGTTCTCATATTGGCAACTTTGTGCGCTTTGTTGGTGTAGATGATTCGTAGCAGTTTGATTGGCTACGATCGAAGGCAGACCAGAAGAGTACATTTGGCTATATTTTTTTTCTTCATTTTTTGGACCCTCCAACAGGCCATTTTATTGAAAATCAATCTCCAAATAACATATTTGAACACAAGTCATGTTCCAATGAATATCATATAATAGTTCAGAATAAGATATACATAACGAATATCAACCATAAAGCGATTATTGAAACCGTAGCATATTGATAACAATGATATGATGATAATACTGTATATACAGAACATACATGTATATTAGAGAAAAAAATAAAATAAGAATGCAACATCATGACTGAAAATAATATAGGAAATTCAATATACTCATATTAAACGATCAAAATCCTCTCAAAATGTATCCATTTTTTTTTATCGAATTTGTCAGCTTTGTTAGCAAGTATACTAACTTGCCTCTCATTTGTGTAACTATTCTTGATATATTGTTTTATTGTCCGAAAGGACGGTACAGACTTTTATATTCGAGAAAAATATACATTTGGCTATAAATTATGGTGTTTTAGCATATACGTGATGCCTGACCAAGGACGTGTTGTAGATGCGGATCGAATCGGAAAATGTGGATCGAATCAACGGGTACCATCTTTTATCAAATTACAGTCATCCGCTGCAACGAATTCATTTTAATGATTTTTCATGTTGATGATCGATGTTCACATCATCTATAACTAGTGAAAATAGTAATGAGCATTATATTGATAACGATTTTATTAAATCTGAACGTTTTCAATGGGGTTATGTTAGTGTTAAAGTCATGGGTGTCGATCCTTACGTAATACCTATTGTTCAGGGGGGATGAATGAATAGATCACCCCCCCCCCCCCCTGATGAATAGGTATCAGTGACAGATCGACACCCATGGTTAAAGTGATTATAATAATTAGTCTGATGTAGCCCATTGAAGCAGAAACAACACAAAATTCCCCTACCTGAATGTGTTACACAATACAGTGAAATAAGGGGAATACCACGGTAGAACTCTTTGGTACGTAGAGGCATGTCATAATGATTTTTTAGTTCCACGTGATGAAATAAAAGGCTTTCGTTATTGCCAGCTACACTGTAACATGAGTCATTAATATAGGGAGCATTATAATGTAATGAAGCCAATTACATCTCCACAATGATATACACTGGCGCATATCCGAAAGAAAATGTTGATTAAATTACTGATAACCGACAGTTCTGTATAATAGGCGATATGAGTGAAGGGGAAAGTTCACCGCGAGCTTATTCAAGCAACGTGCTGGAGCATGGCAAACTCGGTGTGTGGGGCCGCTGGTGTGATCATCAATTAATTCATCATTGTTTAGCACAACATAGTTTGGAACGAGTAACCTTAACCAGCACTCCACAGTGGACACGAACGACATGAAAGAATGAAAGAGAAAATGAAGACAAAGGCAAAAGAGAGACTATACTTGTTTGGAGATATAAAAGTAAAATATATGGGAGACATACATGTACATGACATTACCATCATTATCATCATTATAATTATGATTTTTGTTGTTGTTGGTGGTGGTGGTGGCGTTATTATTGTTATTTTTAGTAATTTTACCATCATCATCATTATTTTCATCAGTAGAAGTAGAAGTAGTAGTAGAAGTAGTAGTGGTAGTAGTACTAGTAGTAGTAGTAGTAGTCGAAGTAGTATTTGTAATATTAGCAATAGAGAAAAAACATATCAATATATGTAAATATTTTCATATTAATATATAATATGTAACTTTTGTTTTTTCTTTACAAGTGCTGAGGATTGAGATAACGAGTGCATTATCTAATCTTACTCATGCAAATATGGTGAGTGGATTGTTATTTTCTTATTTCTTCATGTCTTAAATGATGAATAGGAATGTGTTTTGAATATTTGGGAATTGCATTAGCCAGTAAGTTGTTTCTTTTCCATTCTTCTCTGAAAAAACACGCAAACAAGCTCTCCACTTACACCAAAGTATAATATTTATATATTGTTTCAAACATTAAAAGAAAAAAAAAAGAAGAAAAATCAGTTGTTATATATTTTTAACAGTGGACTGTGCTACACCCCGGCCCCCACTCAGATTTTTTAGGGTACGCATATGCATGTTCCCTCCTTTTGAAAACATCCCCTAAGTCCGGTGTGTAAAGTCAATACGGGCCGGATTTTTGTGTACTACGAGCCGGACTTTGGTGCGTAAAAAGTACCCCCCCCCCCCCTTTACCGGACATTTTGGGAACACGGATGGTATCCCTCCGTTCACGGAGTGGGGGGGGGGGGGGGGGGGTACTGCACATGATCCGTAGTGGGCTGGTAGTACGCGTACGATGTCAGTCAGATTTAGGCCTAGTGTCACTCGCCCTCCATGTCCCTAGATCGGATCCTGTCTTTATTATCAAACAATTGGTGAATTCATTTATTTATTTTTTCTAATATTAATAATATATCCTCGATTTGCCTCAAACCATAATGCCTTCCCACTTTCCATTCTTTTCCATTGAATTAATACAAAAATTCCATCTTGCCAAATATTTCTGGCTTGCTCAGACCCTACCCAACTGCCAAACCCTCGACGACGGCAAGCTCAATGTCAATTACGTAATCGACATGGACAATGACTTGGTCATCATCGAGGTCAACAGCGTGATCGAATACGACGACGAGTACGTCGCGTTTGGGTTAAGCGGCTCGGAGGTCGTTACACAGATGATCGGAAGTGATGTCGATGTCATGTCTATGGACGGTCACGGTAATGCGACCATCGTGGACTACTCCCTACTAAGTCAAGAGAAGGTACAATTCTTCTTCCAAAGACAAAGTTTCCGTTTAATCTGTCCACATCTACACCAACAAGAAATATAATAAGGAAGGAAGAGAGTGACTTGAAAGGAAAGATAGATAGAGAGAGGGGAGGAGGTTCTAAATGTCTAATCTAAGTGCAGTAATATTCACAACCGTTGAAACAGTATAACACACATGTTAATAGAGTTGATGATGCCAAATGAAGGTTAAATGAACATTAGTATTAAAGACTGATACAAAATTAAATTAAAAAAAGGTGGGGAACATGAAATATCAATACTTTATACAACCAGCGCACAGTTATTTAAAGCTTTTTTAAAAGATGATATTGACAAGGTCAACTTTATAGCTGTTATGTCATTTTTGTTCTCGGCATCAGTGTACATGGAACGGGAACAGTGGAACGGGGGCCTGTCCGGATACCAAGGCGTCTAGCACGGCTCATGATGATGTCGCTTTGTTGGCTTCCTCCAATATAAATGGCACCAAGACCTTTAGATACCAGCGACCTCTTCGTGCGCAAGGTATATCATATTGTTTAACATTATTTTACACTATCAAATCATATTATATGGTATGTTGTTACATAGTATTATATTTTATAAAGATGGTTTTATAAGGCATTTACCCAATAACAATATTTGTCATTCAAATCGGAAACAATATTTATGCTATGGCTACATATTTTCAACACAATAACCGTAGAATTGATATATAATTCTTTAAGTACAGAACATGATGATATGAATAGAAATAATACAAGCCATTCTTTTTTTAGACATACACAGTATATTGTCAAATAATCGTTATGACCTTGCCTTGCCTTGAATTGCTATGTCATAAAATTGAATTTCTTTTTCCAACAAAACATTACAAAGTAAATCAAATATCTGACAAGCAGTAACATTATATAATAAAATTAAAGATCATTACCTTAAATGGGGCCGTTTTCGGACTTGACTACTGAAGGTTTGTCACCTGGTATAAAAAAGGAGCCCCCCCCCCCCCTAAATCCGCCACTGCTTATTTTACATTTCTTTTTTAATTGATAGATTCAGCTTATGATCGGGAGATTCCTACCGACCGGCCTATCAACGTGGTTTGGGCTCGTGGACAGAAGACTGATGATGGATTGATAAACAAACATGCTACACGTATACGTGGTACTAATCCAAACTATAATTGAATTGATCTGATTTGATTTGATTTGATGTGTTCTTAATCTGTGTGTTTTCTCTCTTTTTTCCCTTCTTCTTTCTTCTTATAATTTTTTCTTCTTCTCCTTCTTCTTTTCATCCTCCTCCTTCTCTTCTTCTTCTTCTTCTTACTTGCAAGTTTATTGTCTTGAGTGAATATATATGTATATACATACTGTATAAGAACTGTTAATCGGATCTTTGACACATGGCGTAAATCATAAGTCATTGACAAAGTTATTATTTGTACTTTTATCCCTTCAGATTTCGAATCTAACAAATACCAACATCAAGCTGTTGAATCTACGTTGATACATTCATAGACTTATGATAAATTACAATCAATTTATATACAGCATATTTATCTTTTTTTTTCGAAATGCGTTAAAGGTAAAGTCCAGTTATGGTCATGCGATTGCATTGTGAAAAAAACATTGTGGAATCGATCAGAAAAGGTTGATCATCTAGCATATAAGTATTGGTGTGTACTGCAAGGTTCTGGAATCATCAAAATGATAAGAAATATGGCCCAGTTTTCGCAAAGTTACATGCACTGTACACAGAAAGATGTATATGGGACTATACGCATACGTGCTCGACACGTACGTGCGTGTATCTCTCACAGACCATGTAGATAAACTAATTTACCAAATATATCAATTAGTAGGCGGTTTCCCGGCAACATTTTTATCATCATGTATTAGTCAAAACATATTGTTTCACATGATTGGTAATAAGAGCTTCCATTTCATTTTTTGAAATTGGGGCGTTTCCAATACTGGTCTTTACGTTTAACATCATCGGGATTACTTTTTTTCAGCAAGCGACAACACCCGGATCAACTTTGGTCAAAATGGCACCCAGCCTTGTGCTCCTCTGACCCCGAGCGCCACCACAGTGATGACTTCAAAGATGACCACTGACGAGGGTGATTCAATCACTGGCTCATCAGCACCACAGGATGGCGACCACGGTAACACGATCTCCATCTCCGCGTTGCTGATGTTGATCGTCCTGGTCGTGCACGGTGTCTTGTTTTAGGCCAAAAAAAAAAAAAACATGTTTAGCGTCCTGTTTTTTTGAAAAATAGGAAGGAGGAGGCCCTTTTTCTTTTTTTCTTTCAAAATGGCCGCTCAAAATGGCCGCTCGGTACATTTTCCCTGACAGTCGGGCTATTTTTCAAGATGGCCGGCGACATTTTAATTTTTTAAAATCTGAAATAGATCCATTTTAGCAGTGTTTTTCATGTTTTGTTTTTCTTTCAAAAAAAAAAAAATCAAAACAAATTTCAAAAAAATTTCAAAAAAAATCAAAAAAATAGGAGGCGGCCCCCGAAAAGGAAGCGGGCGGGGACGCTAAACATGTTTATTTGTGTAAATGGCCTTAGATTGGGAAGCAACAAGTCAGTCAGATCACACTTGGTGACAGAGTATTCGCAACGGCTACTCCCAAACTGTGGAATAATATATTTTTTCGCAACCTGCAGCAGTCTCTCAATACTTTCTGTTCACAACTAAATCGTAAAGCGCGTTTGAACATGTATATGGAAAATGCGGTATATAAATACATTATTATTATTATCATTAATATTATTATGATTATTATTATGATTGTGACTATGATTATGACTATGATTATAATTACTATTATTGTTATTGTTATAGTTATTATTATTATTGTTATCATGGACTTGTACACTAAGAAATCAATATTCAGATCATTCTGGATATAAACGCCTAGTAGGGGACTCTTTTCACTCTTTCAAGTTTAATAGTGATCACTGGTCAAGTAGTCGGTGACGAATGAATATGTCCTCTACGACTTATATTCATCTAGCATGTAAATTTCCTCTATTGTGTACATTTCCGTTATCATGCATATGGTACTATATATTACTATATGCATTTATGTCATGTTATTACTAAAAGAAAAAAAGAGTGTTTCTGCTGGATATAATTTTCCTTCTATTTTGCTATAAACACTGCATTGTTAATTGATTATACGGTATATAATGTTTACAGAATATTGATATGTTACATTGCATTGTAAATTGGTAAATTGACTTATATGATGTATATGTTCCCAAACAGAATATTGATTGTTACATTACATTGTAAAGTGATTATAAATTTATAAACAGAATATTGATGTACATCAATGAAGTTTAATAAATACAATACAATACATGTATATCCTCTACTACCATAATTATATCCTCTACTTATCATATGTAAATATTCTATAAATATAAATATGAATATAAATATTTAATCAACTATGTATGTTTTCCTCTGCTACGTATATTTCATATTTCCACTTCACTGTGTGTTTTTCCTCTGCTCTGCGTGTAACTTTATCCACATGCAAATTTCCTCTACCATGTATACCACTCACCCCCATGTAATACTTATATAAATTGTATTTTTAGAATTTCACAGTTCATGATTGCACTATGTGACTGACTTTCGATAGTTTTTATCTCGATTTTTTGCATTTCTGAATGTTTCTTGCCATTTCTCCTCATCTGTAATAATAAGGACCCCCTTCATATCTCTCTCTCTCTCTTTCCTTCTCCCTCTTTCTTTCATTTTCTCTCTTTCTCATCACTCTAACTCTCCCTCTCCTACACGTCTCCCTTTCTATTTCTTTTTTAACAAAAAATTGAAATTGATCAATGAATTTTTATGAAATGTCTATAATGTTTGATTTTTGTATTTATGTCATGGTTTGTGTTATTTAAATTCGAATTGCAATTGTATTGTGTCTTTGTGAAATGAATCGCAATTCAGCCGTTGTCTGCGATAATCTTTTTATTAAACCATTTTTATGGTACGAAATAGATATATGTTTTGCGTGTTATGCTGAATAGATATAGATACAGACAATGCTTGAGACTAGTTTCTCGTTCTCGATACAATTATATACTAGGTATGTATACACACTTTCATAGTCATCTATAATGCAGTTCTTTGGCGTGCAATTATAACACTGTGAACATATTGTTAGGCGCTGAACCGCACGTGCATTTGCCTGACACGGCCCATGGATACAAACGCATGATGATACGCCGTTACCATAGATACGAGATGCCGTCAATGTCGTTGCCAAAGATGGTTTGCGATATCTCTAGGGAGACATAATTGAAGTGCCATGTTTTTCCTCATTTTTTGCCTTAGGAAAAAAGGATGTTATGAAATAGAAATTAAATAATAAATGGCTTGTCATGTAAAAAAAAAAAATTATCAATTGTTGTTCAAAGCGCTTTACAGGGTTATTAATTCCTCAATATGCTAATCATTCGAACGAAAGCATGTTCAGATTGTATCCGATGAAAATTTAAGGCGCAATAAGTCCGCAATTTTGCTTGTTAAAAGGAAAAAAAACCTTCGGCTGAAAAATAAATGCAAGCTTGAAAAGTCAGACAAAGAAATTATTCAAAATTTGGATAACGACTCAGAAAATTACGATTTTTAAGTTAAGATCGGAGAAGTATTCTTTCTTTTGTACTCTGATTACTCAAACCGTTCAGTTGCTTATATTTTACGAAGGAACAAACATTCTTCAAGTACAAGTGAAGTAATGCTTTCTATAATACATCGTCAACAATTTAAAAAGGGACAGTTTTAATATTTTGTTTACCCAACAAAATTTCCATTATCCCCCTATTAGTTTTGATTTGGACTGCTAATGGAAGATTTCACTTTAATTATCATTTCAAGCTTCAAAAATCAATAATTTTGATATTCTTTCGAATTTGTCTGCATCTACTCAAGTCAACTTTTTATGAAGAAGCCATTAGATAAACAGAAGCACGCCCGTAAAAGCATCATTTTAGTTGAGAGGGGGTGCCGCAGACACCTGGGACCGACTTGTCCACTCCGAAATTATTATACAGCCCATACGGTCCTCACGATCCCAATACATTCAATATATGAAATAGGAACATTTTATAAAGGGACCTCCTCCTTTTGTGGGGATGTTCGAACCCTCATTGAGTGCGGCCCTAATCAGACATAAGGGTTCGAACCCATGACCTGACATCTTCGACTTTTAAAAACATTTGTCAACATTTTTGAAGGTTGATGAAAAAAATTGCTTATTTTTTGTATTAAATGTTACTTACTATATTCCTTGTACTGTACTAATCCTCTGACATGCAAAAAATCCTGAACAAATTCTCAAACCACGAAAACATCTATGGTTTTCTTTGAAGGCGTCGATGTACGACACCCTCTAACAGTGATTAACAGTAAATTCTCCCAACCATTTTTGAATTTTCCCAACCGTTTTTCCGTGAAAAAAAGACATATGTCTGGAATGGAATGTAGAGCCATTTTATTGCTTTGTGAGATTTCCATTTACCTAAAATATAAATAAATTGTAATAATATAGTTGGGAGAATTAAGGAATCGATCAGATCAGTTTTTCCTAATTTGTACCATGAATAATGGTCCGTTTTCACTCAAATTTCCAGATTATCTTTAATCGTACATAATCTAGCATTGAAGTCCCTTTAATCTTAGTTGATCTTAAAGTATCACCTGAGCTCTGAAGTGCTGATGAAAAAAATTGCCCCAAAGTCTGTGGGAATGATGTATATACAAGTCATATGTTATATATCTCTTTGTATTCATATGTAACGTACAGTAACATTGCTCCTCTTCGAATTGTATTAATACGTTTTTCATTCGCTTCTTTCTATATGTTGTTTAATTAAAGTAGCAAATTATATGTGCTTTGATAAATGTTAAATATTTGTGTATGAATAGCAAATCAGTATAATTATGACGTTATATACTTTGCTTCTTAGATAATAAAGGCGTTATAAATAAAAGCTACCTTGGTCAAGAGTGACATCATTATAGGCCTATTGATTATTGCTATTATCATTTGTATTAATGATTATCGGAAGTAGAAGTAGTAGTAGTAGTAGTAGTACAGTAATAGTATAAACAAAATTCCCATTTAGTGATCTGCTTAAAGAGAGTAGATGTTGAATTATCAGAGTACATGGTAGAGAAAGAGACAATTGAGATTGGGGACAAGGGTAAATTACCCTTGTCCCCAATCTTGAATTGAATTGTGAGTGTGTACATGTGCGTATTTGTAGGCCTACTTGGGGTTTTATTACAGACATGTATCGAACAGGGCCTTGTTTCATGAAAATTGTTATCAATAAAAAAATACGAAACTGTTATAAGCTACTGAAATCATTATTTGATTGGCAGAGAGCAAATTTGTCATAGAAATTAAGCATTTGTTATTGATAACAAGTTTTATGAAACAGGGCCCAGATAATGATTATGTACATCAGGCCGGGGACCAACTTTTAACGTCACCACCTTAAAGGTTTGACTGTTTCGAAGTAGGGTCAGTAAAAGTCAATTTGGGGCGGAGACGGAAAGCTGACCAAACGGCTAGACCAATTTCGAAAAGCCACAGACAATTCCACATTTATTAATCCTTGGAGCATTTTTTTTTACATGTTTTAAAGCATTACAAGTTGCTCATGTTATATTAGTGGTAAGATGGACAGAATAATATAAACAAGGAGCTTACCCGGACGAAGTAGCCTGAGCCAAACAATAATTGAGGAGGTACTGACACTTTTGGATGGGGTTGGGGGGGGGGGGGGTCTCGCTTTGAATATGATAATATTGATTTGCAAGGCAAGATAAGGGTGTGGGAGGGAATCCTATTGTCGTAATTTCTCGTCCATTTTCTATATTTTTATTTAGCTTTTCTTTGTAATTTAAATTGGGGGAGGGAGGCATGTGCACTCTGGAGCTACTATAAGACTTGATTTTAAAAAACGCTTCAACACGGGGGACGGGGGAGGGGGGCGGGTATAATTAGCGAGCTTTGTCTGGTATAGAGTACCAAAGCTGTGACATTATAAACATCTATTTTTAGAATCTCTCAATTTGAACTTCATTTTCCGAAAGAGCATCCACTTTTACTCAAGCACATTCAATTTTACGGAAATCTATATTCTGATAAGCGCCCTCTCGTGGTATGAATCCAATCCAAGGACCGAACCAGACCAATACGGTACTTTCCCTACTGTTTCCCTTACTGTCGACGTGACGATCAGTGTTCGTCATAATATAGCTGGGCGGTTGTGCGAGTATGACGTGATTTCTCTCTGACCAGCTGAACGCGCACTCATTCTCCTTACTCGACTCTCGACATACTCGATACATTTTTGGTAATCTGCGAATAACCACATTCACCTAAATCCGCCCTATCTGACTTGAAAAAAAAAAGTTGATTGTGCAAGCGTCTTGAATAGTACTGGACGTGAAAACTGGGTTATATTCAACGTCGTCGTCGTCATCATCATCGCCTTGCTCCATTCCGTGGATGATTATTGAGGAATAAAGCAGAGATTGCATGGATTTTGTATTTTACCTGGATTGTAAAGACAGGAAAAAAAGACATCCCAACATAAGAAAGCTTTTGTGAAGCAATTTGAGCGCGAAGTGTTTTAATGACATGTACGCGCAGGATAAACTTCCAACAAGCCCTGTCGTCTGCTAACCTGATTGAGAGCCGTCACTACTATACTGTTTGACGTTGCCTAGCAACTGCGCAACAAGTGGGCGGGGATAACAGCGGGTTTATTTTCACACGTCCTCTCATCTGTTGATGTTATCCATCCGTCTCAAACAAGACAGGTATTCAACACTCATTAGTCATCCTCTGTAAAGGGTGAAGAGAGCAGTGTACAGAGCAGTGACGAAATCAGACAGTATTTCTATTAAACTAGTTCGTTAGCTTTGCCTCATCCCTCGATCCACAGATCGGATTTTTATAAGCGGTGGTTAAATAGTGAACCTCACTACTTTTGTGATTATCGCTTCCAATTGGGGCATCCCATTTTTATTTTTGTTCTGATGATTTCTGCATGTGCAAGCATATTTCTGCAAGGTTCGTGCTCTTAACACCGATTTCATTTAAACATTTATACATCTAGCTGTCTGATCACTTCGGTATTACATTTCTGTCTTAGTCTGTATTTAACTTGTTTATTCCTCTCCTTCGGTTACCCTCAATTTAAGTGATTAAAGTATAGATTTTGATTAACTTTTAAACAATATCCTTCAAAATATCACGCTTACGATTTCTTCTGGATCGAAAATAATCTGCAAAAGTTGACAGTCGCCTTTGATGAACAGGTGAACGCTACATTATTGAGTGACCTATGCCGATCCGACGAGGATCCAAAGCGCTTTAAGGGGGTTAAGATGATCACTTTCGGATTATCATCGTGCTACTGACGGGGGACTTTGAGAAAGGGAGGGGTGCAACACCACACCCTTGTGATTACCCCCTTCCTACCTAGATTGATCCTAGATGCTACGAGTTTGTTGATTGATCTAAGAAGGATCTGTCGCTTTACTGGGAGATATCTATTGTCACTTTGGAGTCGTGCTAAAAGTGCGCCAGTGGGTGAGCTTCACCGCTTTTAACCTTTCTGGAAGTCATCGTGTTCAGTCAGAATCGGTGGGTGAGCTGCACCGCTCTAACTTTCTTGTGAGTCTTCGATACCAACCAACATCGGTGGAGAGAGTGTAACCTTTTGGAATAAAAGGGGGTGTCCTGTTCTCAAAGGTGAATTATTGTTCGGTTTTTTGGAGGAGTTGAGGGGTGCAAGATGACAGGGTCTACCAAACAATCACCTGTTAAGATGCAGAGGGATATACGATTCACTGTTTTGGGTCAGAGAGGAGTCGGTAAATCAGGTGAGCATAACTTGTATTTTCGTTGTGGTGACTACTGGTGATTTTGATGGTAGTGATAGTGGTAATGGTAGGTGGCGTTTGTGGTAAGAGTGATGGTGTTGGTGGTGTTATGGTTGTGCCGATGGTTGTAAAGGTGATAATGTCGTTCATCATGTTGGGGTTGAAGTGCTGTTGGTCGTGGAGTGGGTGTTGGTCAGGTGGCGTTGATCACTGATGGTGATGGTAGTGGTGGTGTTTGTGGTGGTGCACTGTGGTGGTTATTGTGCTTAGTGTGGTGGTCTTGGTGACGTTACGGTTGTGGAGATGGTTTGGTGGTGGTAAGGGTGACGATGTCGTTGGTCATGTTGGGGTTAAAGTGATGTTGGTCTTGCATGGAGTTGGAGTTGCTTAGTGAGGTGATGTTGCATGATCACTGATTATAATTAATTATGTGCTAGTGATGTGTTTTGTGGCCGTGTTGATAGTCTAATAATTGTGTTTATATACCAAGGACAATATTATAATCACGATAATGTTCAACTTGCCTGTTGTATATAGTGCTGGAGGCATTCCAAACTATAACTTCATATGCTAGTTAATTTCATCCTTATAGATTTGTACCAACATTATATTATATGACTGGTTCGTATGGGGAAAATGTGTATTGCAGTAGAACTACCTCTCACATCGAGGCTCGAACCACGGACCTTCCTATAATATTCAGCAAATATTCAAACTCCTGGACTACCCCCACATTTCCAGTCAACGGCGCAAATCTGCACAAGTTACCCGATTGCTCGCGGTGGAAACATAACATGGGCGTCAACGTGTTAATCGAAATTTCCTCTTGGCGTAACCAAAAAAGAGCTTCCCATTTTGAGTCAAGGATGACGGTGACAAACAACGAAGCTTTTATAAAACAGTAATTCTTGTAAAAAACGATTATGAGCATGACTGGTCTAGGGTGGAAGCCTTATGGATGCCGTGAAACAACATCTTGTAAAATCATGATGGTAGTTGATATGACTTTTTTTTTGGGGGGTAGAGCAAGTATGCTGTGCTCTTTCTTCTTGTTCTTGTTCTTGTTCTTCTTCGTGTTCCTCTTTTTCTTCTTTCTTTATTTCTTCTTCTTCCTCCTTCTTCTTCCTCTCCTTCTTTTTCTTCTACTCCTCATCCTCCGAATTTCGTGGAAAATAAAGTTATCCAGCTAATCCGACAATGGAAGTCTGCGGATTTTAGGGTACTTATCCAGGCATCACTTAACGGGAAGGAAGTCATTGTCTGCATGAATCAAATCAATTATGTACCCATATGAAAAAAGTATCCGTGCTGAGCAGGGTTTTTCATCCCACAAGTGATAAATAAATAAATAAATAAAACAAATATGTCACATTAGTATTCATAATGTACCATCATCCATTGCAGTGGTATAGGAACGGAGATGCGTGCCCCCCCCCCCCCCTCGCGCACCATATTCGAATGGCTAAACGTGAGAAAAGACGAAGAATTAAAAGAAGGAGAAAAAAAAGAGAGAGAGAGAGTGTGGGAGAGCGCGCGCGAATAAGAGGGGGAATCCCCTAGCTCCATGCGCGAGTCAAAGGTAGGGGGGCCGGGGGCCGGGGGGGGGGGGGGGGCGGCACTATTTTCCCGAATGCTTGCTTTAACATGATTATTCGAGGATTAATAATTCATTAACACACAACATTTTCCAGACCATGGGGATCAAAGTTCCGAAAATGAAATGGGATTCACCATGTTTATAATGCCTAACATTGATGAATTACCGGTACATTACACTGGAAGATTACCTCTCAAGTTCTTTTACGCTTGAACGAAGTCCTATATACCCATTCACTTTAGGATTCCCAGCAAGATTTTCATGGCAATCGCGGCGAAAAACTGGGAAGATGATAAAACAGCGTTCCCACAGGCGTCTCTTTTTGCTAACAGCAGGACCTTTTTAATAGGTCAAATACTCGCAATCACTGCCATTATCCCACTTCCCGTCTACAGTGCACCTCAATGAGACGGACTGTCATTTTCATGTCAGACTTAATTGAAGCAAGCAGACAATTTCCACCAAATTTGGACACGATTCGTTGGCCAGACACGCAGATCTAGTTCAGGATTTTTGGCTTTCTTTTTAGGCCTGACCTATTTATGATTTTTCCTCTTTTCGATTTTGTTTTGATATTATGTCGTCCGATGAATTTGACCCAGAAAGTGGACAGGCCTTTAACCCTTTGACTATTCAATACTCTCATTTCCATAGGCTTAATACAGGGACCTCGAAGCAAAAGGTTAAAGTTTATAAGTATATTATGATCAGGGATCTCATATCCCTGTTATGATGTAGCGCGTATACAACCGAACAGATGTTGTCTCCAACAGGGACATACTGGACAACTATTGGCTTGGGTAATCCGATATTATACAAACTGTCCCTATTTTCTAGTCATATTAATCTCCCACGTGAATATGTTTGTACGACAGATGTAACTTGTTTGTGCTATTTTTAACCTCCAGACTATAAAGTATATGTGTTTCTATAAAGTGTATAATTTTACTCAAATATATAGGCCTAAACCTTACAAAAGAAAATAATAATTATCTTTGATTTCTTGGTCGTTCATACCTCGTTACGATTTTTATGTTTGAATTAATCTTATAATTTTCTTATAGATGAAATAAACGTTGTAATGGTAACCATGAAAGGTTCCTACATTCTTCATTTAAAAAAAAAAATTGATTTTTAAAATAATTTCGGTGAGAGATTTAAAACAATATTTTCAAATTCATAAGGCCTCAAGTTGGAAAGAGAGAGAAAGAGTGAGAGAAAACAAGAGAGAAAGAGAGAGAGAGAAGAAAAAAAAGAGAGAAGAGAGAAGAAAAAAGGAGAGAAAGAGAGAGAAAGAGAAAGAGAGAGAAAGACAGAGAGAGAAAGAGAGCGAGAGAGAGAGAGAGAGAAAAAAAGAGAAAGAGAAAGAGAGAGAGATCCACTGCACTAGCTCTCTCTCTCTTTTAGGAGATATCACTTTTCGCATGCACGTTCGCACATCCTTCAAAACATTCTTCATGTTTTACATGCAGGGCGTGGCGATGCGATAAACACGATAAAAAACCCGTTCGCAAAGAAACAGGTCACAGGGGCCTCAATTAGCTAGGTAATACAATGCTCTCATCTTTTTTCTGGTCAATTCAAAAGAGCACTCCAATTTCGACAACAATTCGCTTTGAAGGAGAGCAAACCATCAAGGAAACCGAGGCGTAAAATCTTGAGTCTAGGGTTTGAAGTCATGAATGTTGTTGAAACGTGAAATCATATAAACGTTTAAAGGATGCGAAAGGCCATTTTTGTTGGATAATAGTGTGCGCGCCCGTAAAGAAAAGGGGCTACCTGGATTGCTCCTCAGGGAGTGGGGAATGTGCACTGTATTATGCAGAGTAGTAATGGAATCCAGTGATCGGGTTTATTATAATTACGGTACATCTTGTAAGCGCTCATGATGATAAAGCGACTTTTAACAAATTGGTATTATTACGTCAATTTGTTTCAACCCGTAATATATATAATGTCATTGTGATGTGCTTAAGGGCCTATCTCACTGAGCGGCGAATGCTTGCGAAAGTAGCGAACTTAGATTTGCCAACTTTTTTGACGAATGTTGGCGAAAATCGGCGACTTTTTGTGACGTTTAGCGACAATTAGCAACATTTGAGCGAATGTTTCTGAAAGTGTTTGCGAAAGGCAGTTGGCGACTATTAGCGACTGTAAGCAAATGTTAGCGACAGTTTTTGCGAACTTTAGCAACCATTTGCCAATCCTTTGCCACTATTTGTGAACGTTTGAGACCTTTTGCTAACTACTGGTACTCAATGGGTCGATTTTATAAAGGAACCATATGGTAACGTGGTCGCTAGCTTTGGCGAAACACAGAGAACTGACGAAAACAAAGAGCAAAACCATTTAACAACCGTTTGCAAAGGCTTACGACTGTTTTGCAAACGCTTACAACTGTTTGCAAACGTTTGCGGAAAAATAAATTCGCAAAGAAATTTTGAACATGTTCAAAATTTCTTTAGGGCCTATCTCACTGAGCGGCGAATGCTTGCGAACGTAGCGAATTTGGGGTTTCGCCAGAGTTTGTAAAATGTTGTAAAAGGTTGCAAGAAAGATCGCAAAAAGTTTTCTTTGTTGTAAACAGTTTTTCTTGTCGCAAAGAAATTTTGAACATGTTCAAAATTTCTTTGCGAATTTATTTTTCCGCAAACAGTTGCAGGCGTTTGCAAAACAGTCGTTAGCGTTTGCAAAACAGTCGTAAGCCTTTGCAAACGGTTGTTAAACGGTTTTGCTCTTTGTTTTCGTCAGTTCTCTGTGTTTCGCCAAAGCTAGCGACCACGTTACCATATGGTTCCTTTATAAAACCGACCCATTGAGTACCAGTAGTTAGCAAAAGGTCTCAAACGTTCACAAATAGTGGCAAAGGATTGGCAAATAGTTGCTAATCTTCGCAAAAGTTGTCGCTAACATTTGTTTACAGTCGCTAATAGTCGCCAACTGCCTTTCGCAAACACTTTCGGAGACATTCGCTCAAATGTTGCTAATTGTCGCTAAACGTCACTTAATGTCGCTGATTTTCGCCAACATTCGTCAGAAAAGTTGGCGAATCCAAATTCGCAACGTTCGCAAGCATTCGCTGCTCAGTGAGATAGGCCCCTTTGCGACAAGAAAAACTGTTTACAACAAAGACAACTGTTTGCGATCTTTCTTGCAACCTTTTACAACATTTTACAAACTCTGGCGAAACCCCAAATTCGCTACGTTCGCAAGCATTCGCCGCTCAGTGAGATAGGCCCTTTACGAACAGCTTTCCAAAAAGCTGTTCCAAAAAACAAACTAAGTCATGATTTTTTCCCCAAAAATGTTGACCGTTGATGTTGTTTTCTCCGTGGGAGGACCTATATTATTCAACATAATTATATTCAACAAGCACAGCCGAATCATGAAAAGGTTCCAGACTGAGGGTTGCCCCTTATTATGGGCTGACCACTGAATTCGCCATTTTGAGAGTTTGAAACCTATATCCATAATGATTTGCCTAAATCTATGTAGCACTCAAGTAGGTTAAGTGTCAACACATTTATTTGATAGGAATTACCGCTGCATGGTCGTCTTTTAAAATCTAACTTAACTATTTAAATTAACTATTATTTAAATTTACTAAACTAATATGTATTCAATAAATACATTTTATTTATTTCCATGTGTCTTTCACGTGGTTTTCAATAATTTGTATATTATACTGATGTATTGTAAAACGAAATATTTATACAACACGTGATCTAAACCCGACCAACCTGCTGAGTGGCAGAGATCCTTCATCCAAACTGTTTCAATTATTGTCTCCCTTCCAAATAAGCATATAGTCCTATCTACTTATTTTCCAAATAAATAGAAATAGATACATGTAATAGTTCCCACACTTCTAATTTCTCGTAGCTTTCTATTTGTTGATCAGGGACCCATTTCACAAAGCCTTTTTTCAATGACAAATTACAAAAATCAGTGACAAATCTGCTGATGACCAATCAGAAGCAAGGATTTCAGTAGCTTATAACAAAACTGTCATTTGTCACTGATGACAAGTTTTGTGAAACAGGGCCCAGATTACATGAACTCTTTCACTTGTGATCTGTCACCTTTTCTTCTCAAAGTAGCTTGCTGTCACGGCTCGATGGTCCTTTAAAGGCCCACTGCACTACTTGTAGCTACTTGCGCCCTCTCTATATTACACAATGCCTCATCGGTGACCATTGGTCCCCATGATCCTCTTTTTCTTATGTTAACTGAGAGCTGAGTTGATGAGATAACCACCTGTCCAGTGACCTTGCAGGGCGGTGTAATCCCTCCTGTAAACTAGTACTGATAAGCTTTAAAGGCATCGTTTAACAATTTTATATCTGATATGCACGGCCCTACATGTTATCAGTGTCTGTAACATGGTGTAATATTAAAACCCTAACAAAATTTGCGCTTCAAAATGACCATGGAGTGCCTCAAAAAAGTAAAAATCTTTAAGTGACCGGTTTTACCATACTCACTTTCTCCAATAGACTGTAGTGTTATGAAAACCGTTAGGAAAACGAAAAAATTGACTCCGGTTCCAATCATAAATATCTTGATAATCAGACAAGCGATTGGCTTGTAAAAGTCATGGGATTCTTGACTGACATAAAGGTTTTTAAAAATAATTATCATTGCAGCATGGGCTAAAGCCAGGATTTTGTTTCAGAATCTAAGACAAAGATACCCAATGATCCCTTTAAATCTCGGACGTAATTCAAGCTTTGTCAGTCAAGCCGATCTTCTTTGAGACGAGTAGATACAAACACAATAACAAGGGTCACTGTACCCTGAAGCACAATTCATTTGCATGTCTGGCTTATCTGCAGGTAGAAAACAGGTACAATTGCACAATAGAAAGAAAAGATATCTTTGAAATAACCAGTGATAGGAATGTATTACCACAACAGTTACAATTGAAAATCGAAACAAAATGATAAAATGTCTTTGAAATAAAATTGGATTGAAATTATTCACCACTTTCATTTCAATAAAGCACGCGAAGTCACATAATACAAACATATTTCTTACAAACATACTGTAGCTACTAAAGAAAATTACGGAGTGGTTGGATCATCATAAAGTTAAAGAAACTTGTAGGTAGATGATCATAGTATTTAGATGATCCTAATAATAACTATTTATATACTTTTTTTTTAAAGCAGGAACGAACAAAATAGGGGAAAAATAATTAGAGGGGTAAATAATACACAGGCCTATCAAACAGGTTGACAAATCACCAACATGATACAAAAGGAAAACGAAAACAGGTGCAAACACAAAATCAATGCAAAATTTTACATAATCAAGGAAATGCGATGAAAAAAATATGAATATAATTAATATTAATATGTGTGGTCTTCATGGCTGTCGAGATTATTTAATAATAATCATGATAGGGGAAAATGATACATGACCTTTAGTCAAAGTTTTATCAGGTGATGTTTTGTTTGCTGGTGTTGCTTTATTTTTCTTGCTTAGATTAGAAATCCATAACGGTATGTGCAGCAGGATTTTTTTTCATTGGGGGGGGGGGGGGGGGGGGGGGGGGGGTAGAGGACACTTTTTTCCCCTTTTTTTTTGTCCCCCAAAATCGCAACGACTCAGCCAGCCGTTGAATAAGCAGGAGGGGGGGGGGGGGGGGGGGGGGGGGGGGGGGGGGGTAAGAGGACATTTTTTTTTTCTTTGTCTCGAAATTCGAAAATTTGACATTTTGCTCCGTTGGGGGGGTAAGGTAAACTCTATTAGGTAAGCCATTGGTATAATTTTTTTTTATTATTATTATTTGTTATTAAAAAACAAAAACAAAGGGGGGGGGGCTTTCCTAAAAAATACATAGATAACAAATACAATAGGGGGAGGTTCCCTTCCCTCTCGTTTTACCGTGACTCAAGTATGCCTTGGGTATTGCTCTAGTAAGCTATACAAAGCAAGATAAATCGCTGCAATCATGACTCGTATGAAGTAAATCGAAATGAAGCAGGCGACTGATAGATCGCGAGTGAAAACTTAAAGATAAATACTCTGGATTAGCTCATGCAAATGCAGATGGTATAGACACAAACATGCAATAAGCAGTGATACGCTTGTTTGTTCGTTTGTTTTTATTTCCATTACAATAAAAAGTCAAAAATATAACTGATAAATCATAAATGTGTATACATATAGATATGACGGATAGCCAATTACACATGAGTCATGATGCAATCTCCAATACACATTCAACCTGACATGACAATCCTGCCTGCTATGACCATGGACCTACTTCCTATGACAAACTGCAGTACCCTGGTAGCTGCTGATCTCAGATAGAGCGGAGGAAGAATAAGAAGATGGCACTGTTCTTCCGTGAAGGTGTTATGTAAAGAGAAACGTTTTTGAGAGTTTAATTCTTAATAATTGACTATGTTGTAAATAGGAGAATTTGTTAAATGCAAAACTTACTGAGACCCATCAAAGCTATACCGAATCGAATACATCTTGTTTAAATTAAAACTGGCAAACACTAGATACATGTTTTGTTTTAAAGAATGTATATAATTTTAGTTTACTAGGGTATTACGAGTGTAATCTAATTTGTCGTATATAATGCTTCCGAAGCTATATTACTTCCAAATCGACTAAATCCTGCCCAACATAAGCATTGCAAAACACAAGATACATGTACACTAATATTTATGAATTTGTAGTCTATTTAATAGGCCATTTTCGTAAAGTAATACCATTTAATGCACACATCTTTGTTAAATGCCTCGTTATGAATTTCAAAGCCAAAAATGTTTGTCTTACCTAGCAATAATTAATGCATGCAGCTCACATTCTGACTATTTAACTACAATAACAACTTATAACAGGCATGATTTATGCATTATATTTATTACATTACGATATTGGTCTATTAAGATGCGAGGGCGGAACGAGCATTACGAGTCCAATCCATTTCATCGTATAAATGAATACTGATGACATTCGTCTTCTAGAAATCACAAAATGAAAAGCTTACAAATAAACCTTCTCGTCTTCTCCATATTCCCCGGGAATCAAACCTGTAATCCCTCTATTAATCAGGAGAATAAAATATATGTGATATTTGTCTCGAGATTGCTCCTGGCGAAACCTCACAAAAGCAGCGTGACCGAGTTTCTCTCTGATATGGGCTTCGTACCACGTCACTCCAATCTCAACGATTTGCTTTCATTTTGTCATCATTAATCGTCATATTTTGCAGATGTTTACTTCGCCTTTAGATTAAGGCCTCGTGATGTTGTTTCTGCTTTATCGTCACATGATCTTTGTATCATTTCACAATATGTTGATCCGCTGCTTACTTTAAATCGTTGAGGAAATGTGTGGAAATCTTTTACCTAAAATAGAAGAAAAACAGATAGTTGTACTTCAATATGATGAGGTGATAATAAGAATTATGATCAGAACAAGCTCATTCATATAAACGCTTTCTGGTGATTTGGATATATAGAAAGGTGTCATATCGCAACTGTTATTACATGTGTATGTAATCATTGTAATGACCAACCGATTGTGCAAATTCTACCTTTTCAACATCAAGAATTTTGCTCGGGCTTTCGCATCTATTGACTTGAGAATTGGTGAGAAGCCGATATTTCCGTCTAACAATAAGTATCCATGAAGAGTGAGGTGTCAATGTACTCAGGCCATGATAAATGTTTCTTCTTATTTATTGAGAGCACGGCTGGAAGATTTAGTGGTTAGGTTTTCATTTGAATTTTATCACTGAAGCGTGCTACCGAAGACTGTAATAATGTGTACCTGTATGCGTTGTGGTTTACATGTGAAAGAAAACAAGTCTGTTTATTACGTCGTACCATGGACCTACGTAGGTCCATGGTTCTCATTTGCATACAGTGGTATGTGACCACCCCTCCCCCGCCCGAGCTCTTGCCCCACCCTCCCCAGATTCCCCAAGTATATATCACTATTTTGCTCGCTCGTCCTCTTGTTTTATTTGTTAATTATTCTGTTTAAATATATACCTTTTTACTATTTACACCTTTTCACCTCTTTCTCTCTCTCTCTCTCTCTCTCTCTCTCTCTCTCTGGCTCGTTCCTGAAAGTGCTAAGTAGACTTGTTATTGTTCAGAGCAATGATTCTTGGTGGTTTTAACGTTATTCAGTCATTTCCAGTGTTGTTTTAACGGTTTTCGATAAGTTTATGCCAGCAATCTCACTCACATGTAAACGCGTTGAGGACGACATGCTTTTCCATTGTTTATTGGGGGGGGGGGGGGGGGGGGGTTAAGAGAATTGTTATTTTGTTTTTGTTTCTAATTTAGTTTTTATATGTAAAACCAGGGATAATTGTTGCTCCTTGAAAATTGACTAAATCTTTTGAAAGTAATAGATGTTATTTTTTATTTAGTATTGTTATTTATACATCAATTTTGTTTCTAGATCTAAAACACAACGTGGATATTATGCAGGTGTCGATTTTTCGCCTTACCATTCCAAAAAGAAAAAGTATACAGATCTATTATTATTATTAACATTATTATTAGTAGTATTATTTATAGTAGTAGTAGTAGTAGTAGTAGTAGTAGTAGTAGTAGTAGTAGTAGTAGTAGTAGTAGTATAGGAGCAGTATTATAGTAGTAGTAGTAGGAGTAGTAGTAGTAGTAGTAGTAGTAGTAGTATAGGAGCAGTATTATAGTAGTAGTAGTAGGAGTAGTAGTAGTAGTAGTAGTAGTAGTAGCAGTAGTAGTAGTATTAGTATTAGTAGTAGTAGTATAGAAGTAGTAGTAGTAGTAGTAGTAGTATTGTTGAGGTTGTTGTTGTTGTTATTAGCGCACAGTTTTGCTCGAATTTGTCACAGGTAATTTGAGAACCTTGTAATAAAACTATTTCCCAGATACCGCTTTACTTCTTCTACCCGTATGTTCATCCGGTCACTCTATGGTACCCTTGGACAGATGATGAGAAAATAATAATAGACGAGGGGGTGATTTAGAATCCAGAAGGTATTACCTCTGATCGCCAAGGATTTTACAAATGAGCAAGTGTGAATATGCGTTGCCATGGAAACCTGAAATTGATTGGACTCCCGACACTCTCCAGCATCACTCAGTCTTCAATAGCAGACCCCATCACCCCGGCATCATCTGCATTTCTTTGTTTTGTTTGTTTGTTTGTTTGTTTGTTTGATGTTGCTGTTGTTGATGTTTTACCTTTTTGTGTCTCTTTGCTCTCTCTTTCTCTCTCTCTCTCTCTTTCTCAGTCTCTGTCTCCTCTTTTATTTATATGTGTATCTCTCCCCGCCTCTCTCTCTCTCTCTCTCTCTGTATTTATCTCCATCTGTCTCTTTCCCAATCTCTACTCATCTTCTTCCGTCTATGATAATATCCTCTATCTCTCTCTCTCTCTCTCTCTCTCTCCCTCTCTCTCTCTCTCTCTATCTGTGTGTCTCTCTTTCTCTCCCTCACTACCTATATCTCTATTTAATACAAAATTTGCAATATTGTATGTCGGTTTTTTTCAAGGAATAAGTCACAAATATTTGTGAATACTCTGCGATTCCCTTTGACGAGTACCGGTATTCTGTAATTTGATGCTTGTTGTCCAATTATCATTATCTATCATTCCTCACCACCTGTGCCTGGGAGGGGGAAAATAAAGATTCTCGAATCTCGCATCCCGTTGTGACAGATTTGAAATTAATATCCCTATTTGTGGATCACTCCAACGCTGTATGCCTCGAATACTTTGTGAATATAACTGTCGGAAGCGCGTGTCAGATTAGCTCCAGATATTTTTGATTATAAATATAAAATTTCTTTTGGTAAATCCGTCATTATTTATGGGGAATCATTGATGAGACAAACAACCAACTTCCCCCACCGCATCTCTGATTTGTTTTCAGTACTTCGACACAAAATCGATGTATTGTTTTTTTTTGTCCGGAAAGACTTGACAATAAACGGTTTAGTAATTACCATTTCTCAGTACAATTTATTACTCGAACGAGAATAGCAATGATCATTATGATCGCGATAAATGAGATGGTCACCATTTTGCACAAACAGGTCAGTTGCCACTGCTGCATTGTACGTTTAGTAAATTTGGTTTTATTTCTATGATTCAGGAAGACAATCAAAATAACAAACAAACAAAACAAAAACAATGAGAGCAAAGCGCTTTATAGGCAACGTTTTATTACTGTTATGAGATAAACAGAAATAACAATTAGCCATCAGCAATTAAATTAACAATTGTACTGTTAAGATGCATTCGATTAGTATTCAGCATCTCCATGATCGTTTTTAAATCTCTTAATAATTGAAATTGCCCCCCCCCCCAAAAAAAAAAAAAAAAAAAAAAAAAATCAACAAAAAAATCAACAACAAAAAAAATCAAAACAAAATATTTACACAGAATAATAACAAAATACAATAATAAAAAATAAAACAAAACAAATAAATAAATAAATATAAAATAAAATAAATCAATGAATTAAAAAAAAAGAATTACAAAATGAATGAATAAATTAATTAATAATAAAAAAATAAAAATAAGTAGAACGACTGATAACGCTTTTGAGTACTTTTAGATATTCGGATATAATTGTAAGTGATTATTTTTTCTTAATGTAGCCCTATTTTTTTCCTGTAAGTTTGTTTTCCTGGAGCTGCCCCTAGGATGGTATTTTCAAATGCATGAAAGGGCAATCGGAGTCTGGTCACGTTCTTTGGTTGATATTACTAATGCGTCTCGTTTAGTTCGTCCCAAGCATGCATGCCCATAACAGCCATTAACACAGTCATGCTTAGTACGACAGATAGTGCAGTGATCTTCATACTCACGGTGAGATGATTTTAAGAGAAGGTTCAGTTCTGGTAAATATGTAAAGAAAAACATCATTATTTTTAAGATGTGAATGTTTTATTTTTCTCATATATCAGTTGGAAGAATTTATGATAGAAATGCTGCTTAAAAGGGGTTGCTCTTTATCCATCATATGATCATGCTCGTATACCATTCATCTTATCACTTTCATTGACTCAACAGGAGAAATGAGAAATTTGTTTGAAACAGCGATATTTGTTTAACCTGCTTTCTAATTCAGGTGAAATTAATTAAAAGTGATAACTTTTCAGTGATTCTGCCGACAATAACTTTAATGGATACTTGACATCTTAATATTAGATTCCGGTGCATTTCAAACGTTGGGCAGCTTGGCATCCATGTTGAGGTGAGTCAGTCGGTTGGAATAAACGATTTGTCCCTCATATAGATCGCTTTGACATTTATGAGTTGTGAATGACAGACATATCCCGCTTAAAATGTCAAAAATTAGAGACAGGAAGACAGAAGTATCCGCATTAGTAATATTGCTCTACGTTTTACTCTACAAATTGCATGCGATGCCAATGTAGTGGTTTACCTCTTTCTGCTTGCGATACATGCTAATCAAAGAGAAACTGATGAAATTGTAAACATTTTTTTTTTTAACTTTGTGTGTTTGTTTGTTAACTTTGTTTGTTTGTTTAAGTATATTTTGTTCTAATTTTCTTTAGGATCGCATACCAATTCACGTCAACCGTTTTCTGCTTGCGATTCGTGATAATCAAAGAGAAGTCGATGCTTCGGTTTCTCAAATACTCTTTTTTTTTTTTTTTTGGGGGGGGGGTGAAAATATTGTTGTTTTATATGAATATTTTAATCAACATTATTTTGACTAATATTAAACAGAAATTATACAAATCAGTAGGCTATATGTAGAGAATGTAAGATTTTAAACATGTTACAAACTTTTTGCTTAAAACAAAAAAAATCATGAATAACTATTACTACTTTCATGAGCCCAAATACAGCATTCGTCTCGACGGGTTTTATAATTGTAGTGTAAAATAATGACCTTTTTTTTTTTGTTGCTCCCGAACATTTGAAAAATCCCCCCCCCCCCCCCCTCCGTGAGCGCCAGGGGGGGGGGGGATCTAAACAAAAAAAAAGGGTAAAATTAACGTGTGTTTTCATATTTTTTTCCAGGGGGATCCGCCACTGGTATGGGTTAGGGTGAGGTATAATGGTGAGTCCAGGGCAGGCCTAATACTAATAGTCTATTTCGTTCTGGATTATGTTCCGATTATACTTCGTATGGTTTCACCGAATCCTCTCTTTTAATATGGAGAAGAGCGACGAAAGACAAAGTATGTTAAAAAGTCCTCCAAGCAGATGTTTTTATTTCTGTCTAGGGCCGGGGTTGAAGTTATTAATTTGGTTAATGCAAGGAACTGGCGGGGAGCAATCGCCGTAGAAGCAAGTGTCAAACAACCAAGTTAAGATGGGTCATACAATTGTATAACGGCAAACCAATAATGTTCGTAGTACACCACGTAAGCAAATCGTCACTTGAGTGGTTCATGTTCTCTTGTTACGACGTCACAGTTTATCCATCTGTCTAGGAATTTTCAATCGTATCTGAGACATCTAGCCGTTGGTGACGTCTTAATCAATAACATTTTCGAGGAAAAGAGCGCGTAGCTAGTCCCCATGTACTCTGACATAGTAACCCTAGAAGCGTTTGGCCGTCCCAAAATAACACTGGTAACACCTCTCCGACCCGATCAAGAATAGAAAATTATAAGGGTGCCATTAAGATTCCGACTCGGAGTATCGCTTGCTTTGAGTTTGAGCATGAACCTGCTTTGAGGCTATGGAGGAGATTGAAATCATTCAAAGAGAAAAGGGAAGACAGAAGAACGAATTAAAAGAGAGAAAGAGGGAAAGAAAAGAATGAGGAGAGGAGAATGAAGAAGAAGAAGGATAAGAAGAAGAAGAAGAAGAAGAAGAAGAAGAAGAAGAAAAAGAAGAAGAAAAAAAAAGAAACATAAGAAGAATTGGGATGCCAACCCTTCCCCCGACCCTCAGAAATAGACTTCCCTCTAAATATTGTCAAAGACAGAGAAAGGGAACTACACGCTATGGAGTCTGCCTAAAAGAAAAATTACGAATCACATTTGTTTATGAAGAAGATGAAATAGTATGACATGAATGCCATTCCATCTATACCCCAACCATGCCAACTTAAAGAGGAAATCCACCCGGATATTAAGTTGGTTTTAATAGAAGCAGAAAATGAGAGGAACAGACTGCGACGTTAGAACAGATTCCGATTAATATTAAGAAAGTTAAGAAAAATTGGCAACTCTCTGATTTATCTTGCCAGCTCCTCTCCGAGCTTTTCCGCACTAAAAATATACGAATTTTTACTTTCCCTCAAGACAAATTTCAACTATATATGATAAATAGAAATGTAATTATTACAAATATGTTTATATACTTCCCCTGTATAGGAAAAATCTAACCCCTCATCAATGACGAAGAAAAAGGAAATTTACTGAAATTTTATGTACGGGGCGAATGGGAGATGAGCTCGCAATATACGTCATAGTGTATGATGAACGCCTATAAACCTAAGTGTTGCCTATTTGTGTTTGATTGATAGCAAATTTCTTATATTTAAATTAATATATTTTTTCAAACTTTCCCTGGCCTATTCCTCACTTGTTTCTGCTTCTATTAAAATCAATTTAATGTCAGGGTGGACTTACCCTTTTTAAAACTCTGTTGCATTAGCCAGTAGAAGTAGAAATTATACGCTTTCGGACCAACTGCCGATTTCAATTCAAGATGACGTACCGGAGATATTTTCGTTTAATTCTCCACGGTCAGTCTCTCACTCAACCTCTGACTATACTCCCCTCATCTTACACTGATTACCCAGACCTCCTAGCTCATCGGTGATACACTCGAGAATTAATCACAGCAGGGGGCAAGAGGAGAGAAGAGAGAAGTGAAGGAAAATGGAGGAGGAAGAGAGAGAGATATATATATATATATATATATAGATAGAGAGAGAGAGAGAGAAAGAGAGAAAGAGAGAGAAGGAGAGAGAGAGAGGGATAGAGTGAGAGATGGCATACAGAGTGAACAAACATGGAAAAGGAGATGAAGAAGAAGAAGGATAAGAAGAAGAAGAAGAAGAAGAAGAAAAAGAAGAAGAAAAAAAAAAAACATAAGAAGAATTGGGATGCCAACCCTTCCCCCGACCCTCAGAAATAGACTTCCCTCTAAATATTGTCAAAGACAGAGAAAGGGAACTACACGCTATGGAGTCTGCCTAAAAGAAAAATTACGAATCACATTTGTTTATGAAGAAGATGAAATAGTATGACATGAATGCCATTCCATCTATACCCCAACCATGCCAACTTAAAGAGGAAATCCACCCGGATATTAAGTTGGTTTTAATAGAAGCAGAAAATGAGAGGAACAGACTGCGACGTTAGAACAGATTCCGATTAATATTAAAGGTAATACAAAGTTTTGGTATGGGGTCATGAATTTGGTTCAAATGAACATATTGGAAGCATATACGATCCTTCAATATTCAGTGATCGTTGTCGCGGTCGAAATCGACTCTAAAGTTATGAAATTGTAAATAATGAACACTTTATGTTGAATAGCTCCCTCTCAAGGTCAAGATATTAATTAAGCTATAAAACAATGTTTATTGACTAAAATCGACCGATTAGCTATTCTCGTTCGGAAATATATACCACAACTACATACTCTGAAATTTTCATGGTCGCAGCTACCATTGTACGGCCGTAGGAGCTATTTGAAATTTATCATAATTTACCGGGAGCACCGGTAAATATTTATATTCAATTTTTCTCGAAAGCAGAAGTGTTTCAGGGGCTACAATTTCTGGTGTTTTTAATACATCCACAATGGCATCCAAATATATTAAAATTGTCAAGAATCACTATCCACCCATTTTTCAAAATTTCCCAAAACTTTGTAATACCTTTAAAGTTGATACTCTAAGACAATCCCAAATACTGAGATAATTACATAAATAGAAAGCTTTTAACCCCCATAATAACACCAAACGGTGTCCACCCGACAAAACAAGTTTAGAATAATGAATTTATTCGAGTAAACTCTACCAAAATATCTAAGTCTGAAACCCGGAAGTGCACGTAGAATCGGGCCTCTATCCGTGACGTCACGAACGGGAGTCATGGGCTCAGTGAGAGTGAATGGCAGTGATATCCCTACGTAAATGCTATCCTGTCAGAGCTTAGATTTGTTATTGTTAAGGAGTATATTTGATGGATTTTCTGTTTTCATTTGAATGAAGAATAACGAAGCAACATTTTTCAGTCGCTGATTTCTTTTTATATCCTCATATTCACCTATTTGGTAGAGATTTAAGACGAGTTTACTGCTTAGGAATTAAAGTTAAATCGTGCACTTATGAATAGGCGGATATTGTCATCAGATGTACATGAGCAGTTTTGTAAAACGAATAGGTCTAGAACTATGATAGTACTTATCATAGATGTGTGTGACTGCCTCAAAAAAGGATACAGTACCAGTTAAACATTTTATGTTGTAAAATATCAAACTTGAACGAGATCATGCAAGCGCGCTTCCTCTATAATATTTTGGCGAGTGATGCGGCTCTTGCATGAACGTTCGTGGAGCGAGCAGAATCGGGAGGTAAGACCAAGCCGCTGCTCTAGGCGCTGCTTGCTTGTGATGGAACGTACGTGCGCTAGTTATTATGTTTATCGGCAATTGCAAGAGAATGAAAGCGACGTTGCCAGCTAAGAAAAACAACTAACAAAGACTTGCTCCTGACTACCGGTGTCAGAATCGGTAGATGAAGGATGTTCAGGGCCAAGGAAGGCGAAAGACATGGGAAAAAGGAAGAAGAAACCATCGGGAGATCACTGTAGTGTATGGTAATGAACTGTGCATGGGTAGACAGCTACTGTTCACTCCGTGCCTGGGCCGATTTCAACACCAAAACAAAATTTACATGGTGAAAATATCGACTAATAGCACATCGTTGGCATGTATATGTCATAATTTTTAAAAGGGGAATTGATATTAATACTATGAAGTACTAGGGGAAGGTAAAGAATTGTACATAGAATTATGATTTATTAGACTTTTCAGCCTTTGAAACAAAAATATGCAGAAAATCGTATCACTCTGCACATGTTTGCTATGGAACATCCGGGTACGTGAATATACTCTCTCCCGGACGTGAGGTCATAAATAGTAGACCAGCGTCGTGACTGATTTTCTATGCAAAGAGAGGCGGATATTTTAGACATTTCAATTGAGGATTTCGAGTAGACAGAATTTTTTTTGTGATATACTAAGTAATTGAAAAACTTAAAAATAACATATACTTGCCGTAGGTAACAAATTAAGGGACATTTATTTGCTTAGAGTATCAACTTTAAGAAAGTTAAGAAAAATTGGCAACTCTCTGATTTATCTTGCCAGCTCCTCTCCGAGCTTTTCTGCACTAAAAATATACGAATTTTTACTTTCCCTCAAGACAAATTTCAACTATATATGATAAATAGAAATGTAATTATTACAAATATGTTTATATACTTCCCCTGTATAGGAAAAATCTAACCCCTCATCAATGACGAAGAAAAAGGAAATTTACTGAAATTTTATGTACGGGGCGAATGGGAGATGAGCTCGCAATATACGTCATAGTGTATGATGAACGCCTATAAACCTAAGTGTTGCCTATTTGTGTTTGATTGATAGCAAATTTCTTATATTTAAATTAATATATTTTTTCAAACTTTCCCTGGCCTATTCCTCACTTGTTTCTGCTTCTATTAAAATCAATTTAATGTCAGGGTGGACTTACCCTTTTTAAAACTCTGTTGCATTAGCCAGTAGAAGTAGAAATTATACGCTTTCGGACCAACTGCCGATTTCAATTCAAGATGACGTACCGGAGATATTTTCGTTTAATTCTCCACGGTCAGTCTCTCACTCAACCTCTGACTATACTCCCCTCATCTTACACTGATTACCCAGACCTCCTAGCTCATCGGTGATACACTCGAGAATTAATCACAGCAGGGGGCAAGAGGAGAGAAGAGAGAAGTGAAGGAAAATGGAGGAGGAAGAGAGAGATATATATATATATATATATATATATATAGATAGAGAGAGAGAGAGAGAAAGAGAGAAAGAGAGAGAAGGAGAGAGAGAGAGGGATAGAGTGAGAGATGGCATACAGAGTGAACAAACATGGAAAAGGAGATGAAGAAGATAGATAAGAAGAGGAGGAAAAGAACATGCGGTATTATACGAGTCGGAAGAAGAAGAAGAAGAAGGAGAAGAAAAAGAAGAAGAAGAGAGGGAGGGAGAGAGAGAGAGAGAGACACACAGAGACAGAGAGAGAGAGAGAGACAGACAGAGAGAGGTGACATGCAGAGTGAACAGAATGGAAAAGAAGATGAAGAAGATATGATGAGGAGGAGGAGGAGAAGGAGGAGGAGGAAAAGAATATGCGGTGTTATACGAGTACTTTTATAAAGAAAGAGATGAAAACATTCAGAGAGAAAAGAAAAGGAAGAGAAATGAGAGACAGGTAAAAGAAGAGTAGGGGAACATTATAAAGGAAGGGATAGGGATGGAATAAGCATAGAAGGAGACAGGATTGGTGGATTTCATGATAAATAGGGGATAAGGTTTAGATTGGGGGAAAGGAGGGTAGAATCATGGTATAATAGAGAGATGGAGGAAAAGAAAGACACATAGAGATGGGGTACATGAAAGAAAACTGTTGGAGAGAAAGAGAGAAAGATAGAGAGAGAGAGAGAGCGAGAGATGGGGGGGGGGGGGGTAAAAACAAACAGAGAAAACAGAGACATTTCGTGATTGAAACGAAACCGTATTGAAAGTCAATTTTCAGGTAATTTTCCTATTAACCCCTTCGACCCCGAGAGTAGACACAAGGTAGGCGGATTCTATTGGGAGTTCTTAATTTCTCATTCAGAGTCTTAACAATTTGGCCGAAGACTTTTTTTTTTTTTCATTGTCATTGTTTCCATAATTGTTTATGCGTCCCTGGCAATAATGTTTTCGTTTGAAAATCTAAAAACAAAAAATCTTTATGAAAGTCAATGGAATGGAAAAAAACGCTCCTTGTAACTTTCGTGGAATTGATGTGGCAAATCAATGTGCTCAGCTGACTGAGAAAAGTGACTGGTTTAAAAATAACGACTTTGAAATTCAATGAAAATGCAAAGGAACTGTATATATACTTTGTACAATTATTGGCTTGTGCGCGCGAAACGAAGATCATAAAGCCTCGGTCACAAATGCCATTACGAACTGCTACGAACGCCGTACGAACGATTTTCAGACAATGGAAATTCGGGAAGACAGTGGAAAAACAGGGAGATTCGTACGAAATTATCGTTCGTACGAACCTTTGTGACCGTAGCATTAGACACACATCCACAAAATAGTTCTTTCTATAGATTTGCCCCCACCCCCCCCCCCCCTCTCTCTCTCTCTGTGTTCCCCTCTTTCTCCCTCCGCCCCCATCTCTACTCCCATCACCAATGTCATACCGTCTGGCGATCTCTATCTCATAATTGAAATCCTGTTCCTCATCACACTCCTGTACTATACCGAGAAGATGGGAAGGAGATCGATGGTCAAGATAAAGTTGAGTTCTGGAAAATGCTGCAAAGATTGACAAAGAAACTGTCCGAACGCAATCGGGGAAGGTTGATCTACTACACATGAGTTAACAGTTAACAACTAAATTATTCACACCCGTGCCAAGTTTTTTAATTTTTGAAGTATGGGAAAAATTGATTTGTCCCGATTAATGTTTCTTAAGAATAAATTATGATAATGATAACGGGTTCTTGAATAGCGCTCATATCTGCCAGACTTGACATCCCTAGCGCTCCACATTATTGTGATATATATTAAATATTACATCAAAAGGTATTCAATAAAGGCCCTAATTCAACAGTCCGCCGTTCCTATTTGACGTACGAAAACACAACAAAAACATCAAATTTACAAGGGTATAAAAGTTGTTAACTATGTGTGTACTGTGAAATAGATTGGTGACCAAACTATCTTCACTTTCCAGATATTTCTTGTCCAATGATAAGGGACATTCATTTCCAGGGGACATTTCTGCTACGATATTTGTTAATGTTACATGACAATTTCTACACCTTTTATATTTTGTAAATGAATAGTCTACTCCGGATAAATATTTCAAATATTAAATAAATTGACGAATAAATTGATTGAATAATATATGGATAAAGACAAACACATAGAAAAGTTCAAATGATGGAAACTATTTTTAGTTGTCAAATATTTGAAATACCGTAAAGGGCGCTTCAAGAGCGATCGTGCTCATGTTGAATTATGTCAGCCCGCCCCTTATCAAACGCGCTGAGATATGGCACAAATCAATTCGTGTATTTGCCATTACTCAAGAATTTGCTCGGTTTAATAATTATGCTTTGCGATATCTTATTTTGATATCTCGTGATAATGTTTTTAGCACGGATTTTATGTATGGAATATGTAAATACAATACGCAATCGTATGTGCATTTCCAATCAACATTCAGTTTATAAACGTACTATTGAAGATTTTCAAACACATACGCATGTATGGTAAATGAATATTGTACAGCACCGTGCTGATATAACTCCTTTACTATGTTTAGTGTCGCGATATGATTATCGTCAACTCATATGCTCCTTGAAAAATTAACATACTCGAATGTTAATTTCGAATGGTAGGCCTATTTTGTTCGTTTTTTTTTCGTTGTAGTAGTCAAACTTTGCGTTTCACCATTGCTTTGCTGTCGTTACGGTACCATCTAACATAAGTAGTATCCTCATGACGACGTAAAACACGCACACACACACACTCACTCAATCAAGAACAAACAAACAAACAAACAAAATCAATAAGAAGCTTGAGCCTATTTTAGATTGGTCTTTAATCTCGATTGTTATATTTCTGAGAAACTTGTGCAACCCATACATGTAGGTACAGTACTAGCAATCGATGCAAACGCGATGGCCGTCATTATTTTGAGCGCCATTATAGCTAAGTCACTTTCGATAATGATAGCCGATTTAAAGCTAATTGAGAGAAACGTCTGCCAGCGAAGTCAGATTACTGAAATGCTATCCGCACCACGTATGTAGCTGACCGTCGGCATAGCGGGAGACCAGCTATTGAGGAAGCTTTGGCCGTTATGAGATGGCGGGGGCCGGGGGCGGTTGGCCTTACCAGGTGAATAAATTAAGAAATAATAAGGACCTCGATTCTGGTTTGAGTTCGGGAGGGCTCCTACATGTACATTATGTCATTTTATTTTGTCGTCCACCCCACCCCCTTTCACTTATTTTCCTGTTATCTCCCCCTCGTTTTGTTCCGACATTTGATATAAGTGGGGGGGGGGGGGGGGGGTACGTGTTCCCTGTGCCACCCCCGTATCTACGCCCTTGCATCTGACCAGTCGCATTCCACGTCGCGTGTTTCTGACCATTGGAGTAGCGCGAGTCCAGTTATTGGGGAAGCTATGATGATAAGGGGTGTGGGGGTGTGGGGGTGTGCACTGGCCGTACTCCACAAATTAAGTGAGAATTGCGATTGTTGGCTAAGGAGCTCATGGAGCTAGATGGAAGAACAAGGCGGCAAGTGGTGGAGTGACGGTATACATGGAAAGAGAAGAGGTGTGTGTGTTGTAAAGGAGGTCCTAAATTATGTAAATATCTCATTGTGTTGTCCACCCCTTCTCCCTATATTTTAACTTCTCTATTGTTACCCCATATTTATGACGACATTTCATGTGGGAGGGGGGACGTGCCCATTCGTCGCCCCTGTAGATGCGCCACTTTATCTGACCTGTCGTCTTCCATAGATAATTATGAAGATGGAAATACCATTTGTTTCTTTCTCTTCATCGAGATACGTCTTCATTTGGTCTTCATTAAGGATGACTTTTAAATCGAAATTGTTTTTAGCAAAGAGCATGCAGGGGCGAGCCTTGGACTTAATTGGTTACGGTCTTCGCCTATCTGCGCTAATCAATTCTCTGATAGAAAGGACAATCTCGGGTTCTTGGAAGATGTACAGATCGGTTTGTCAGATTTGTGTTTTCTAAGTTGTTCTAATGAGAAATAAAAGCTCATGTGTTTTACCCTTTTCAATGTCAATATACTAATTGTACTGATTAGCTCTTCTGTTCATATTTCACTTAGAATGCGATACAACTCCAAACTTTAACATCTTGTTCTTTTTCATTTATATCTGCTGGGATAATTTCAGTTATCAAATATGCATTACCACTACTCTGGGTATTCTAATGATCTAATCATCATCATCATCATCATTACCACCACCACCACCACCATCATCATCATCACCATCATCACCATCACCACCACCATCATCATCATCATCATCATCACCATCACCACCCACCATCATCATCATCATCATCATCATCATTACCACCACCACCACCACCATCATCATCATCATCATCATCATCATCATTACCACCATCATCATTATCACCATCATCATCATCATCATCACCATCATCACCACCTCATCACCACCATCACCATCATCATAATCACCAGCATCATCATCATCATTACCACCATCATCATCATCATCATCATCACCATCATCACCATCATCATCATCATCATTTTCATCATCATTACCACCATCACCACCATCATCACCATCATCATCACCATCATCACCATCATCACCATCATCATCACCATCACCACCACCATCATCAGCATCACCAGCATCGCCACCACCATCATCATCATCACGATCTCTTTCTCTTCCTCTCTCTCTCACTCTTCATATCTATACCGACACTTCATCACTTCCATCCTTCCGTTTCTATTCATTTTGGTCCATGTAAACATGTATGATGAGAATTCACCATTCCCAAGAAACTCTCATCATCATCACTATCGCCCTCCTCATCCTCCTCCACCTCCTCCTCCTCATCATCTTCTCCACTACACCACGTTCCACCTTCACTTCCATTCATTTCGGTCCGTTTAAACATGCGTGATGAACCTTCATCATGTCAAATTATGCTCATCTTCATCATCATCATCATCATCATCATCATCCTCATCACCACTCTCTCCCCATTACACCACTTCCCCTCTTCCGCTTTTGTCCATTCTGGTCCGTGTAAACATGCGTGATGAACCTGCACCATGTCCAATTATGCTCATGCATATGCTCAAATATAGATTTAACATGCCCGTCTCCATTCAGTAAATACATTGTCGGCCGAGTGACGATCGAATTCCGGGTCGAAATGTCAGTTTAGTTTGAGGATTTGGCTTGGTAGATTCTCTGTAGCCGCAAAGGCACCGACGGCGTCTTTCTAGTACAATGTACATGACTCCCATGTATAAATCAAAATATCCATTCAATTCATTTGTTAGTATTGATTTTCTTCATTCATTTTTGTTCTCACAGTTTACAGAGAGTTTAAATTATACATGTTTAAAGTAACAATTTTAGAGCAGAATTACGTACACAATATGGAGTGGAAGGCTTCAAATCATGGGATATTCCTCCATGGTTTTACTTGTGGCAAGGGAAGAGAGGGAGAGAGAGAGAGAGAGAGACATAGAGAGAGACAAAGAGAGAGAGAGAGAGAGAGAGAGGGGGGGGAGGCGATGGAGAGCTAAAATTAAAGTAAATTGTATCATTTCGTTTTCTATTTCCCTGAATCGCACTCAATTCTCCATCCCGCTCTTCCCGTAATTTCGTGAATAGCCATATGCCAACATCAATTTAGGCCAGTTGTTTCGATTTTCTTCTGGTCCTTCCTTGTCTGCCTCTCACCTGTTTATCTTGTCACTTTTGTTTGCCGTATGCGAGGCTCTTCCAAGACAGACATTTCAAACAGACAAATCACTCAACGAATAAGCTGCTCTATGATTTTGGTTCCATTCTTTTTATATTCTTTATAGTGTAAGCGTCTCTAAAATAAAACGTGAAAACGACTTTAGGCAGAAAACCATAGTAGGCACTAGGCAGATATTAAATTTAAGGTAACTTCTGCATATTATAATTTTGTAGGCCGTGATACGAAATTATTTTCTCCAAACTTAGTCGGTTACTGATATTGAAATTAAAAGTATAGTTCATATCTTTGTTTGGAGGGGGATGGTACTAGAGGGGGATATTAAATATTTGTGAAATAAAAATCACTTTTGCATTTCTGTATCACACTGGATGCTTCTCTTAATAAATAAAATAATGACTTTGTACTTTAAACAGAGGTGGTATTATGGTATGACGGTGGCGCTACCGCCAAAACAAAATGATCGTTGTGAAAAAACGACAGAGATTAATACCCGTTAGTACCGACAAAGGGATCATCGTACGATCAATTTTCGAGATGTCTTGAACATGATGTTAAAGAGTTACATGCTTTCAGTAAAAATACATTTTCAATCATGCTCTACGTGCATGCCAGTCGTGTGAGTAGGATGGTCTCAAATTACGAAGTATGGGAGGCAGGTTCGGGACGAAATGTCTCTCTACAATGTTTAACAAACAAACACACTAAAGCAACGAAAAAATACTAATAGACGAACAAAAACACAGAAGACAACATTATCTTTGACTTCTTTTAATTATTGCAGCTTTTCTGTTCGTCCATCTCGTGCTTTTACTGCATTAAAGGGATCCGGTAACTTTGTCTTAGATCCTTTAGAAATAATCCTTGATTTAGCTCATGCTGCAATGATAATTTTAAACCTTTAGGTCAGTCAGGAACTCCATGACTTTTACAAGCCGATCGCCTGTCTGATTATCAAGATATTAATGATTGGAATTACAAATTTTGAAAACCGTTCGCCGAACGGTTTTCATAACACTACAGTCTATTGGGGAAAACGAGTATGGTAAAACTGGTCACTCAAAGATTTTTTACTTTTTTGAGGCACTTCTTGATCATTTTGAAGCGCGATTTCTTTAGGGCTTCAATATTACACCATACCACAGACACTGGTAACATGTAAGACCGTATATCTCAGATTTAACATTGTTAAACGATCCCTTTAAGTTCTTTCATCTCTAATTCCCCTCTTGTCGTAATTAATTTGAAAAAGCAGTCTTGATTAATGCTCTTAAGCTTCGATCTCTTTAAAGATGATCTTCAATAAAAGCCATGGCAATAAATTGTGAAAGGAACTGTCGTGACATTTATTGGGAAGGTCGAAAATTGAAAGATAAGAATATAATCATCAAATTGATTAAATTAACCCAATTTCGCTGAGATGGCAGATCCAGTGAGATGCACCGCACACAGATATTGTGTGGGATTACGGCCTCACCTACCATCAAAATGTGATAAGTTTAAATTATTCAAAGACACATCTAAAATAATTATGAGGTAATAGGAGCGTATTCGAGTAGTATATAATGTGTATCTAATATGGTAGTTT
>JAVYIG010011749.1:0-58433 GCA_035222895.1 Strongylocentrotus droebachiensis | reverse complement strand
CTCTAGAATCTGAATGGGAGATCTTGAAATGCTAGGGGCTTGCCTTCAGGGGAGACTCCCCTCCAGACTGAGGCACTGCACCTGGACCCTGCTGGGGGCGTAACACCCCCAGACCCCTGTGACAGCTGTCACATACCTGCAAACCATTTACCAATCCAATTTTGTCATATTTTTTTTATGTGTGTTCCAATTTTTTTAATTTTTTTATCGCAAACGATTTTCTTCACTGACAAGGTCCTGTAAACGTCAGTTAACCGTTTTTGCCCAGGACTACCTTGTATCATTATCATGTAATTCAAAATTGTAGATTCATCACAAATATGATTGATTTATCAGAAACAATAATGGAGCATTTTCATTTCATATTGTATATCATATGAAAAGTAAGTTATTCAGCCAAAATATTCATGATCTTTATCATTAAACTATGGCTCATACAGTGTGGTCATATCTTCAAAAATAAGGCTAAGATAGCACCAGAGAGCATCTAAAACCCTAAAGCTTCCAGGGCCCTTGGGCGGGCCCTGGACCCCGGCCGCAAGGGACTTCGCGCTTCGCGCTCGTGATGTGCGCTTCGTGCACATGGTGATGTGCGCTACGCGCACAGAGATTTTTCTTTTGCAATTTTAGTAGCCTCCTGTAAATTATAAATAGCCTGCTATCAGAAAAATTAACAAGAACCCTGATTAACCGCACCCCTCTTTTTCGCCCTTAAAAAAAAATATCTTGGTCAAAACAGCGATTTAAACCTTGTGTCCTGGCTAACTCCGAGGTTTGTCACTTTTGAGATATGACGCCCCGATCGATAAGTAGTCCCAGTCCTAAGGAATAATTCTATGCGCTTATATTTTCGCTAGCCCCCAGGGATCAACAACTGATAACAGTTTAAAAATACCCTTCCCGCTATTTGGTGGATCAGCTAATTAGGGGGCGTGCGCTCCGCTCAGTCCAAACCATGGTTACATCGCGTAACATCTGCGCGTATAGTGATTGAAAGTATGGATAGCCGTTCCGCACAATAAACCCGGAAGTGCATACACGTTATAGTCAATGGCAATATCGCGGAGACATCTCCGCGATATTGCCATTGACTATAACGTGCATTCACTTCCGGGTTTATTGTGCGACGAACGCTAACCAAACTAGTCAATGGCACATGTCGCGGAGACAGCGTAGCTCAAGCTGCAAGTCGCGCATTGGCTTAGCAGCATGCGTACGATATGCATACGCTTGCATATCGCGCGATACAGCTGTTTGGCTAAATTTAGCAAAACAACATCACTCTGCCGTGGACGTCTTTTTCGTCGATTTTGACCAAAATGATATGAATATACCAGCATTTTGGAGGGGCTGTATCTTTTGATTGAAACATCGGTGAAGCTTCAAATTTGAAATGTATTATTCTGATTACACTTTTTATTCAAATATCAAACAAAAATGGTGAAAAACGATCCCAAATTGAAAATTGAAAAATAGTTCAGACACCCTAGTAATAGAAGAAAAATTGGAGGAATAATTATTATAAACTACATATTGAGATCTATCAGAAAGATTACTTTCAAACCAAGTTAACAGACAAATTTGAGTGTTGTTCTAGTTTCCTAGTGGTGAGTCAACGCACCGATTACTGAGCTGGGAGACATTGCCAGGCATAGCGCCAGGTGGAGGGGCATAAATTGAAACTTAAAAAAAAAAAATTGTGTACCGTGTATAAACCGCACCCCCGACTTTGAATTTTTTTTCGGCGGCAAAAAGGTGCGGTTTATACACCGTTAATTACGGTAGTAAAAACTAAAAAGTGTTCATTGTGCAAGTAAAAATAACTCCTTCTCCAGCTAGTTTTGACGCAGAGTCACCCCAACCAGCTGACTCTTGTACTGTTCCAGAGAAGAAGCTGCTGTCACAGTGGTAGGGAGCTGGTTCCATAAGCAGATGGCACTGAGGAAGAAGGAGTTTTGATACCCAGAGATCCTGCAGAGGTCCATGGCATGGTCACTGCTCACGAATTGTGAAATACGTTGAAACTCAAAAGCAGGGCCGTCAACCCTCCCGCATTTGGAGGGAGTTTCACGCCACCATCTATCTAGGTCTAGATCTAGACCCTACTTCCTTGATTTGAAAAAGAATCGAAAATAATTCAGGAACAGGCTGTCTAGGATATTGTCTTAAAGGGATCGTTTAACAATGTTAAATCTGAGATACACGACCCTACGCGTTATCAGTGTCTGTGACAGGCGCGGATCCAGGATTTCTTAGGGGGGGGGGCCCAACTTTTTTTTTTTTTTGCTCCCGAAAATTTGAAAATCGCGCCGGCCGAAAAGTCGCTCAGTGGGGGGGGGGGGGGGGGGGGGGGGGGGGGGGGGGGTAAGCGGACACTTTTTTTTTTTTTTTTGGAGTCCAAAAAAAATCGCAACGACTCAACCAGCCGAAAAGTCGCTCAGTGGGGGGGGGGGGGGGGGGGGGGGGGGGGTAGTGAGCACATTTTTTTTTTTTTTTGGTCCTCGAAAATTTTAAAATTTGCACCCCCCCCCCTTGAGCGCCAGGGGGGGGGCCCAACCCCCAAAAAAGGTAAAAATCGCGTGATTTTACATGATTTTTTTCTCAAGGGGGGGGGGCCCGGGCCCCCCCCCTGGATCCGCCACTGGTCTGTGATATGATGAAATATTGAAGCCCTAAAAAAATTGCGCTTCAAAATGATCAAGAAGTGCCTCAAAAAAGTAAAAATCTTTGAGTGACCGGTTTTGCCGTAATCTTTTTCCCCCAATAGACCGTAGTGTTATGAAAACCGTCAGGCGAACGGTTTTCAAAATTTGTAATTCCAATCATAAATATCTTGATAATCAGACAAGCGATCGGCTTGTAAAAGTCATGGGGTTCCTGACTGACCTAAAGGTTTATAATTATCATTGCATCATGAGCTAAATCCAGAATTTTGTTTCAGAATCTGAGACAAAGTTACCGGATCCATTTAAGTTAAGGTGTCGCGCACCCGATGTTGTGTGCTAAAATTCTTCCCATAGAGATTGCACGCATCCCTTATGCAGTCTGCATTGCGGGATCATGCAAAATTGGTCAATTAAAAAAAAAAAATCAAGATTCAAACCTATATTCTTTGTGATCCTGAAGGTGATACTCAATAAATGAGGTGTCATATGAAAGAGCAGGTGAATCCCCATATTTCCAAAGGGGCGTCATCTCTGAATTCTAAAAATATCTTCGTCAAAACAGCGATTTAAACATTGTATCCTGGCTAACTCTGAGGTTTGCCACTTTTAAGATATGACGCCCTGATCGATAAGTAGTCCCAGTCCTAAGGAATATATCTATGCACTTATTTTTTCGCTAGCCCCCAGGGATCACAATGGATTACAGTTTGAAAATACCCTTCCCCCCATTTTTCGGACCAGCTAATTAGGGAGGCGTGCGCTCCGCTCAGTCCAACCATGGTTACATCGCGTAACATCTGCACATAAATATGCATTCGGACCACGTACGAATAAACCCGGAAGTCAATTACACGTTATATTGAATGAAGGTATGGCTAGCCGATCACGCACCAAACCCGGAAGTAAATTCACGTTATAGTCGATGGCAATATCGCGGAGACAACGTGGCTCAAGTTGCGCATTCAGCTTAGCAACATGAGTACGCTATGCATACGCTATGCATACGCTATGCATACACATGCATATTGCGCGATGTAGTATGTTTGGCTTAATTTAGCAAAACACCATAACTCTGCGGTACGTCTTTTTCATCGATTCTGACAAAAATTGGATGACTATTGCAGTGTTTTTGAAGGGCTGTATCTTTTGATGGAAACATCTGTGAGTCTTGGAAATTTGAAATGTATTATTCTTATTACCTTTGTTTTTGAAATATTCAACCATAATGGTGAAAAAACGGTGAAAAATCGTTCAGACACCCTACTTAAGTGCCCCCCCCCCCTCCCCCCCAAACAAAATATTACACCCTCTCTTACTCAATTTCTCTATTTCAGGCTTTTGCTGTTGCCATGGAACCTACATCTAAAGATTCACCAATTTTAAGTGGGGATTCCTCTCAGCGACCTTTGACCTCAGAAGATGTACCAATCAGGAACCCCTCTCCTCCGCCAGAGGGCATTCTAACGGGAGAAGATAAATCTTTGCTGGAGGGCGGACACCATTCAAAACACTATGTTTAGCAAGCATTGGGTGTTTTCTATCCTTATGAAGTTACTTCAGGTGCGTGTGTAATAGGTCACAATATATGTTATTTTCTTTATAGACTTACCAGACGAATCAGATTAAATTGATGCATATTGGACTAAGTTATATTGGACATGACTTGCTTGCAGGGCTCAAATTAATTTTTTGTCCACGGGGGCTCTTCCCCCAAAAAAGAGCCCCCGTGAGCCTTCTCACGGGGGCGCTTTTAGTGCTGACGGGGGCTCTTCTTTTAATACAAATTTCCATTGAATTGGTACCCATGAAACTCCTAAATTCCTTGGTATTCTATCATTATCATTTATTTAATTAGGCATTTTCCCTCTTATGCTACGGTCACAAAGGTTCGTACGAACGATAACTTCGTACGAATCTCCCTGTTTTTCCATTGCCTTTCCGAATTTCCATTGTCTGAAAATCGTTCGTACGGCGTTGGTAGCAGTTCGTAATGGCATTTGTGACCGAGGCTTAAGAAATGTACTTGTTACATAGCTGTTAGATATCCCGTGATGACATTCTCTCCCTTTCTTCCCTTTCTGCACATAATGTCCTCCTCATTATTGGAGCAACCTTATTTACATTCTGTCTTTACTCTAGTCTTTACCATATCCTTTCAAAACACAAAGGCGGATCAAGCTTTTTGCTAAGGGTGGGGGGGGGGGGGGGTAACCCAAATACGATGTGGAGCATCGTCCACGAGCCGCGATGCGATTTTTGTTGTTGCTATTTTGAACCCTCGTATTAAAGTGATGTTTTAGTGGTATAACATGCAAAGCATCGTCCACGAGCCGCAAATCGGCGAGGCGATTTTTTTTTTGTTGCTATTTTGAACCCTGTTAATGATGTCTTCCTGGCATCTACTGACATCTCATACTGTGTAGGTCTGGACACATGATAGCATTTTTCTATGCACATCACATTTTCACTTGGCAGCCCAAGGGGGGGGGGGGGGGGGTTCATCGCAACCCCCTAAACTAGATCCGCCCCTGCAACATCTTTGGTGATCTTCTTCTCAATATTGATTTACTGGTTGAGTTACATTATTTGCTGGTCTTTTAGAATAACCAGATTTCAGTGGATTCACACTTTTCACAACGAAAAAATTCTCCATGTTTCAGTCCTTGCGCGATCGTTTCCAGTTCCAGCAGATATTGGGCGTCAGCGTGCACACCAGCACTACCGGCGCAGTATAGCCACTGCTGACGGCCGCATTAGCTGCACTGCGAGCTTCCGTTGTTTGTATCGGTAGAGATGGGAGGGAAAGCGCCATCTAAGTTCCATTTCATTGGTTTTAAATTTGATACGCAATATTGTGTTAAACTTAAAGTTATATCAGAAAAGATAATCTTTATTTTATAATTCCACGGGGGCGATTTTTAATTTTGCAATCGACCCCGTGAGCAACCTGATAGGGGCGATTATGGAGCTCACGGGGGCGAATCGCCCACCGCCCCCGTGTATTTTGAGCGCTGCTTGCTTGTAGATTGGGCTCATTCAGATATAGCGCAGTAAAACAAATAACTGCAACAAAGGTCATGCACATATTCACTGAGCTCTGTAATACAAACTGCAGATGTGTGAAGTTTACAGTAATACTGCAGTTTTGCAGCATCACGTCGAACGAGACTTGACTATGCATTTGGACAAATCAGGAAAAATATTTGTTTCTTTGTTTTATTTCTTTTATCTTGATAATTTCACCAGTGAATGTCTTTTATATGTTACATGTACATGTATGTACCTATGCTTAGAGAGCGCTGTATAAATGTGAAATATTATTATTTTTAATATTATTTTACAACAAACTGTTTGCATAGTACATGTCAGTTTTATATGTCCATCCCGGGGCAGACGTGAGGGAGGCTAGGCAGGTAGTTGCTGATAAGATAAACCGTTTGGAAGTAGTGTCAGCTTTGAAGCCTGTCTGCACAAGTTTGGCCAGGGGGATTAAACCTCCTTGCAAGGTCACTGACAGATGGTTATCTCATCAAATCAGCTCTCAATTAACATTAGAATAGGAAGATCATGGGGGACCAACAGGCACGGATTAGGCACTGTTTTCAATATAGATAGCGCAAATAGCTATAAGTAGTGCAGTAGGGCTTTAAGCTGTAACTATGAATTTTTATCAATAAACCTTGTCAATTCAGTAAAAATTAAAGAGTTTTACTTCACTGTACATATTGGATCTACAGTTTGTCATCGGTTTTTATATTTGTTGCTTTTGTTATCTTTCAATTCTTGCAGCAAGTAGAGAAAGAGAAGAATTCACAGACGGAGGTTGATGCTGCAGAAGAGCATGATGGGATTGATATTGATGAAGAGCTGGAGAATGAACTTTGTCGTCTGTGGGATATGACTGCCAACGTGGTGAGTATCTTCCTCGAATGTTGCTTGAGGGTATAATTTGGCTTAATATGATTAACTTAGCAGAGCCAGGTAATGTTCGGAGCGCCTCGAGCGCCTTGCATAGGGAATATGTGCGCTATATAAATATCCAATATTATTATTATTATTATTATGGAACCAGGGGGGTGTTTTATGAAGCTGTTCGTAAAGTTATGCATGACTTTACAAATGACTTAAATATGAAAAGCCAAATGGGATGCTCAATCCTTTTTAACTGCATCAATTAAAGTTGAACTGTGCAGGTGTAGATTTACATTCTTATTATAACAACATATTTTGATGCAAAGTATATTTTTTGCCATAATTTAATTGAGGTTCTTGGAAATATAATCACACTTTGATAAAACATCAGGAAAAACTTTGGGGATCCTATCTGGCACTTCATATTCAAGTCATTTGTAAACTCATGCGTAACTTTATGAACAGCTTTATGAAACACACCCCTGGTGGCTCCTATATTAAAACCTATGGCATTGAGATAATTCATTAGTCAATGGTTTAACTCATTTACTATGGAAAAAAAGAAGACATTTTTAGTAATTTTGTGTGTTGAAACAAATGGCAAAGTTGTCTGGCACCATGTCACAGTGACAAGACAGATTCACCCAATATGAAGTGCCATACGTATGGTGATAACAACTTTCAATAATTCATAACTTTCTTATTGTATTTCTGATGCCTTTAAACTTTCACCAGTATGCTTCTCTAACTTTTCTGCTTTCTTTTAGAGTAGTTGTCTATTAAAATTAAATTTTCCTTTGATATATCATCTCTTTATGCAAGAAAAATAAAATACCTAAGGATATAGCAAAAATAAATCCAACATTGTTTGAGAAAAGGACCGCTTACATTCCTTGAAAATTACGATTAGCTATGATTCTGTTGATTCATATTTTCAAAGAGAAATGTGTTAATACTAATCAGAACTATCTTCCTTCCAATGTACAGTGAAAATGCTGTATGCTACTGTAAACGCTGTTATTTTTGCTTGATTAATTTTTCGCGTTGAACGACCCCAAAACATATTTGCTGGTTCTTAAATTCGCGTTGCACGCAATTTAACCCCGTTCAAAACACGCATATGGGCAATTCCATATGGGAAAGAGGAAAATCACCAAATTCTTAATTTGATCCAACTTCAATAATTTAACATTTTTCATGTGGACAAGAAATCACTTGTGACGGAACTGAAAACCGTTTTGAAATATCTTTTACGGTTTTTCTGAAAAATTTATTTGAAGTTGGGGCTATTTTGGGGGCCTCAATTACATGATCATGATTTAATTTCTTAAAATTCAGTGGAGCAATGTGTTTAAAACTTATTCCTCTATATTTATTCCTAATTGAACAACATCACAAATAGGAATCAAGTTTTGCAAATTATTTTCAACAAATGAAAAAAGTTTTTGTATGAGAGATATTTCAATTTTACCCTTAAAATGGCGTAATTCCGTTACCAAAATTTGAAAGAAGTTTTACTCACAAAGTTATTTCATACTTTTTTTCTTTGTAGTTGCAAATTCTCTTCCTTTATCAACATACCAACAGCCCTAAACATCAATTTCAGAGTTATCTAATTATTTTCCTATTAAAACACTGGTAACGGAATTACATGGTAACGGAATTACATTGGTAACAGAATTACAAAGGGCAGCAGCATTAGTAATGAGTGGTATTTTTTTCAAGAGATGGACCTGCTGCCTCATGTACATATACTGTATGCTGTGTTACAACATTTTTAATGGATTTTGCCCCCTTTTTTGAAGTATTGGCTTATTATTAACTAAAGACTAAGGATCTGGCTTTGATAAATTCAATGAATGTTTTTATAAAACTTTTTTCAAATTTGCATAAAGACTACAAACTAGGCTGGGAATTGTAGATGTTTTTTTTGTCCATTCACTCTGAACTTGCAATTAAAATTGTACCAACATCTCTTATGAAACCTTTTGATTTAATTTAAGCATGGAAATACTTCATATTATTTCACCTATGGCGATTTTAAACAGTGCCTTTTCTGATTTTTATTCTTCACTGATCTCATCTAATCTAATCTATCGAAAAAGCAAAACAAATTCATTAGAAGTTAGATAGCTAAGACCATAGCGGACTAGCCCTTTTGCAGACTGTGAATTTCCATACTCTACGTATTATACATATGGGACTATTAAAGGTAAGGGGGGGGGGGCAGGATGACTTTGACGATGTCCGCTAGCACTCAAAGAAAATACCCCACAAAAACACCCTAAAATAACGGCTAGGTGGAGGTTGGAAAGCAAGGTCTACATGTAAATTACCCCCCAAAAAAGAAGATAATTCATTAAAAGTTAGATGGCTAAGACCATAGTGGACTAGTCTTCTTGCAGACGGACACTTTCGTTTTATGGATGGGGCCATTGGAGGGGGGGGGGGGTGACTTTGAATCAGTCCGCTAGCACGCAGAGAAAATCCCTTTGCCGATGACTACATGTAGGTGGAGGTTGAAAAAGCAAGGTCTAATCTAGCAACAACAAAAAATAATAAAAAGTAAGAAGGCTTTGGCAGGCTTTGGAGACTTGTAACGTGTAAAAAAATATGGGACTGAGGGAAGGTGTCAGGGTAACTTACTGTACAGGTTCGCTAGCGCTCAGAGAAAATACATTAAAAAAACGACAAGGTGGAGGTTGAAGGGGAAGGTCTAATCTATCAAAAAACATGTATTTTATTAGAAGTTACATATACATGTAGATGGCTACGACCATAGCAGACTAGCCCTCTTGCAGACAGTTAATTTCCATACTCTACGTATTATACATATGGGAAGGGGAGGGGGGGTGGCAGGGCGCCTTTGACTAGATCGCTAGCACTCAGAGAATATATAACTGTTTGGAAAAAAAGAATGATGACAATGGTCAAGTTTGTTATATGTTGTAACAAATTCAAGAACACTGATGAAGTGTGTAATTAATTTTAAAAGAATGATAACCAACTATTAAAGAATGATAACAATTTAGTGAATTGGCGTAATGATTTACAAGGTTTGACATTTTATTGCAACTCTGTTGATGATATTATCTTAATTAATTAGTTTTGAATGGGGTGCTAGCTTTTGTGGATTGAAATTGTAGTATGGAATTATCTGACAAGGTTTGTAATTCATTTTAAAAGAATGATAACCAGTGCTTCCTCTAAGGCCCTACATTAATGTCACAAAATTGGCTCAGCAGGTTGAAAAATTGGCTCGACAGAAATATGAGATAGGGGAATGATTTACAAATTCTGGTGTGAAATATTATTGAAACGCTGACATTGACAAAATGATAGCTATATTAAGCTCTCTTTATATAATTAGTTTAGATTTTGGTGGTTGGTTTTATGGACTGAAATCATTATAAATAAATATTCATGTGTTTTGTTTTTATTTTACACCAAGATCCCTGTGTTGGATGTAGGCAGTGTTATTAGTAGCACTTAAGTGTTTTAGAATTGTTTGAATGCTTAAATGTAACCATCCACGACGAACAGGTTGTAATGTTGCAATTTTCAATCGATTTTGATCAAACCTGCATAAAATAAGCTTTGAAATAATGTATTGCAAGTGGTATTTTCTTGGTTAATAGGCCCTCACAATAGTCAATAAAACAATTGAATATCCTAATTGTTTCCTATTGAATACTGTGGAGTTTATTGACCTGTTTCTATAAATTGGCCTTGGCGACTTCACAACCAGTTTGTCATGTATGGTCACAAAAGTGATCTGTATATGTGTAATTCCGTTACCGGCAAATGGGCAATAATATGTGTAGTTTGTCATACTTTGTGTGATGTTCCTACTTGCAAACTAAACCAAATTTAAATTAGTTGTAAACTAGTATATGATAACACATATTGAAATAAATTTAATCACTACACACCAATATTTTCTCCAAAAAATAGTATTTACTTGCCATTTAACAATATAAAAGACGCGTTTTCCAACAGTTTTTAGAAATTAAGTACACATATGAATTGCTTTGTAGTTAAAATCAATTATTGCAACCCCTGAAACAATTAAACAACAATTTAAGCCTACATAATGTTTACAAAATCACCTTTTTTCAAGCTTATTTCAGAAGACGTAATTCCGTTACCATTTATGTAATTCCGTTACCGCTACCTTCTTTCATAAAACCATCCAGCATAGATAAACCATGACAACTTCACCCAAAAAAATCTTGCCATGGGACAGTCAACAATATAAGCTCCCTTTATTAGCATTACTTCACCCCCAATTGACTGCAGATTTCAGACGAAATCTTTTCAAAGTTAGTGTAAAAAATAACCTGATTTTTCTGCCGTAATTCCGTTACCGACACACTTTTGGTCCTGGGGTGTTCCGAATGTTGAAAAATATTTTTTTTAATTTTGATTTGCTAACAGGTGCATAATACAGAAAGAATAAAAAGATAAATAATCTCCTAGGTGTTACCACCTCTCTACAGTATATAAAAATAGAGCCCAAATTTCTCTGAAATGTAATTCCGTTACCGTGGAATTGCCCATATAAAGTCATGCTTATATTTTTGTGAGTTTTTAAATTCGCGCTTGCCGATCTTAGCGCGAAATCCGTGAAAATTAATGTACCACATATATTTCCACGCTGACAGTATTTGTGATTCTTTCTCTATTTTTGTGTTTTTTTACAGGAAGTGGCAAAATTCTTACAGGAGTGGAAGTCTCCAGACATATTCCTGAGTGTCATCTCAAAGACAAATGCCCCAAGAATTACAGTAAGACCTCAAGCCAATTTCAGTTCTTTTTTTACGATGTTGATTATTAAAGTGATCCGACCTTTGCTCCTGGGAAAGTCATTCCTGGGGGGTATTTCACAAAGACTGAGATTGACTTTAAGTTGGACTTAACTATGGCAGGCCGTTCATACCACTGTTTGCTCTCACCATTTTTATCTTTATGTAATATTTTTTCCTTCAATAATGAATTATCAAAAAATGTAAATTCTTTAGATTTGTGACCATGATTTGAACGTCCCTTGAGAGACCAATGCCAGTAAATGGTGAGAGCAAACAGTGGCATGAACAGGCCGGCCTGCCATAGTTATGTTCAACTTAAAGTCAATCTTAGTCTTTGTGAAACACCCCTGGGCCCCCTGGGCTTCATCAAAGTTACAGGATTAGGGTTGCCATTGGTATGTTTGAGGTTACGTGTAGGGTCAGCTATATAGTTGGTCTAGTCCACGCCACCTTGTTTGAGGACTTAAGTCCTTGGCTGGTATTTGAACCCTCGACCCTTGGATTGAGAGTCAAGTGAATGAACCACTCAACCACATCACCTCCACACTATTATTAGTATATTATTATTATTCTTCTGCAGGAGATCTGTATGGGTGTTTTAGGCAACATGGCATGTCGTTCAGATATTAGGAGAGAATTCAGCAAGAACCAACAGCTCATGTAAGTATATAACTTGAAATTTTCCTCAACATTCCATCCATGATTATTAATAGATTGAGACATACACGTTCTACACTTATTATATTTACAAAAGTAATTGGCGTCACCTGTCTCTTCCTGATATAACTAATTGGGGATATACAAGTGGACCACTACACAAGCATACCTGCCAACCCTTCCAAATAATCTGGAATATTCAGATTTTCTGGATTTTTAGGACCTGAAAATTTGGAATATTCAGATTTTCAAAATTTCGATTATTTTTTTTTTGTGCTAAAGCCAAATTAAGCTTGTTTTATCATGTGCCGCGATTTGATAGTTCACGTATTGCGTGCGTTGAATGGCTGCATGATCGATTAGTGAATTTGTATTCGCTTTTTGGTACAGATTTTCTGCGTATTGCCAGTTACACTGCCGCTGCAAGTGCAATTTCTTATTTTCTTATTTTTGAAGGCCTACCGTGCTAAACATTCCTAATCCTTGTTTTCAAATGTTGGCAGGTACACTAGGGTCCCCCCCTGCTCTTATATGAATAGCCCAGTAAGATCTTTAACATTGAGTTAATGCCCTTCTGGCTCCAAACAAACTATGATCCTCAAACCTGTAACTAATTGGACTATTAATCTTATCTGATATTATGTATTAATTTAAAACATAGCAACCATATATTTACCGGTATGATTCACTCAATTATCATGCAAATTCTGTAACCATTATAATATGTAAGTTTTATTTTTTTTTTCTGTACAAGAACTCCAACTAATGGTTGCAATAACATGCGCCAATAAATAGAACGAGTTCAGAGGCAGAATTTCTGTATTTGGATCGACATGATTAATTATTATGTTTGCTGTTTTGTGACAGTGATCTTAGCTTTGGGCTAATGAGTGGCAGTGATGCCCCGACTATGGTGGAAGCATCTCGTCTCATCTATACATGCCTCAATGACGAGGAGAGCGCCCCCAGGTGGCTGGAAATGGTCAAGAAGGACGGTGATGTTCTCAGGAGTGTCACCTTCATCTTACAAAGCTCTACAAACAGTGAGTTTAATGATAATGATGTTATTGGATATTTGTATAGTGCACATGTCCACCACGCATGGTGCTTAAGGCGCTCCAATTATTACCAGGCAGTCGATGTTGGCGTTCACAGCATTCAAGGAATGCCTTCCTACCGGTACCCATTTAACACCTGGGTGGATAGTGGCAAATGTAGATTAATGTCTTGCCAAAGGACATTAGTGCCGTGGCGGGACTCGAACCGCGGACCCTGTGATCCACAGTCCGACGACTTATCCACTAGACAACAACACCTCTTTAGTGTAGTAGTGTGTTATCTCGGGGGCAATATTTAAAATAAAAACATGCAAGTGAGAACTTTCAGCGACTCCAAACAGGATAACTGACCAAACTACCAATTTAAGATTTGCATGGAATAATAAGTGATCTCATTTTTCAACAAAAAAATTATAACTAATACTCATTATTAATATGATTTATTTCAAACTCTCGCCATTCTGTTTATCTTGTTCATTGTTGCCATTTGCTCTACAGGTGATTTGATCCACAATGTTGCTGACTTGCTAGACCAGTTACTGGACCTAGACGATGGTCTTCTCCAAGTTTGGTCTGGTCCTGTCCTCATCCAAGCCATTACTGAAGCACTCAATCAAATCAGGTATCTAGCTTTCAATGTTCCTTTAAATAGTAACACCTAACTTAAAAGTACTACATTGACTTTACCATAATGGGGGGGGGGGGTATTTTTATTTAGCTTTCATGACTATTGCTTAGAGTATTATGCATCTTTTGATAGCATATTTATGAAACCCTGACCAACGACCAGCATAAAAAAAAAAGCTGTGTCTGGCCCCCTAAAAAAGTTGCCCATATGTATTGTACACAATGAAGTATTGTTAATACACAGATATGTGAGCAGTGACTATCACTCAATTCTAAATGTCATGTCCGTTTCGCTGGAATTGCTTGGGATGAGACCATTCAGTTTACACTGAGTTGAGTTCACAATATATGATTGTTCAGATATGATGTGGCAAAACCAGTGTTTTTTTTGTATGCTGATGTAAAATATAATACGCTGCATGTTTCTGTATCTTATTACACAGAGCTTGGTGAATAGGCCCAGGACCATCTCCCTTTAAGATTCGTAACAACATTATCTTTCTTCTCCTCAGTTCTGATCGAGTGAATACCCTGTCTCTTCTCCATCATTCTCTGCAAGTCATCTCAACAACAGACTCAGGAATAGATGGCCTAGGTGAGTGCAGCCCACCCCACACTTTACCATTCTCCTGTAATCAGAGTTTCAAACAAATCACATTTGCATTGGACCTGGGAATTTAAAGACAATTCTAATTCTAGTCAGAATAAATTTTAAGCTAAATCGACTTCAAATCCTAGACAATCACACTGCTGGTCGGATGTCGCTATGATTCCGATCAAGAACAGGTTTACTCCAAGACAGGGCGAGAAAGCTTCCATGACTTTTTGGTGGTTATCATGTGGTGCTGGGTTTAATACATGTAGCACTTCAAAATTTTCATGGAAGTTATCTTGCCTGGAAGTCATCTGTGACGTGTTTGAGGATGGGGTCTTGTCTATGAGAGGAAGAGAGAACACCCTCGTTATTATTATTATTACTATTATTATTATTACTATTACTATTATTATTACTACTATTATTACTATTATTACTATTATTATTATTACTATCATTACTATTATTACTTCTACTTTCCCAGTGGAGCTGAGTGAGAAGGTTCACCCTCTTGTATCTTCCTTCATCTTTGATGTGTTTGAGGATGGAGTCCTGTCTATGAGAGGAAGAGAGAACACCCTCATTATTATTATTACTATTATTATTATTACTATTACTATTATTATTACTACTATTATTACTATTATTATTATTATTTCTATTATTATTACTATTACTTCTACTTTCCCAGTGGAGCTGAGTGAGAAGGTTCATCCTCTTGTATCTTCCTTCATCTCTGATGTGTTTGAGGATGGAGTCCTGTCTATGAGAGGAAGAGAGAACACCCTCGTTATTTTTACTATTACTATTATTATTACTATTACTATTAATATTATTATTATAATTACTATTGTTATTATTATTATTACTACTACTTTCCCAGTGGAGCTGAGTGAGAAGGTTCACCCTCTTGTATCTTCCTTCATCTCTGACGTGTTTGAGGATGGAGTCTTGTCTATGAGAGAAAGAGAGAACACCCTCGTTATTACTATTACTATTACTATTATTATTATTACTATTACTATTATTATTATTACTTCTACTTTCTCAGTGGAGCTGAGTGAGAAGGTTCATCCTCTTGTATCATCCTTCATCTCTGACGTGTTTGAGGATGGAGTCTTGTCTATGAGAGAAAGAGAGAACACCCTCGTTATTACTATTACTATTACTATTATTATTATTATTATTACTATTATTATTATTACTTCTACTTTCTCAGTGGAGCTGAGTGAGAAGGTTCATCCTCTTGTATCATCCTTCATCTCTGACGTGTTTGAGGATGGGGTCTTGTCTATGAGAGGAAGAGAGAACACCCTCGTTTTTTTTACTATTACTATTACTATTATTATTATTACTATTACTATTATTATTATTACTTCTACTTTCTCAGTGGAGCTGAGTGAGAAGGTTCATCCTCTTGTATCATCCTTCATCTCTGACGTGTTTGAGGATGGGGTCTTGTCTATGAGAGGAAGAGAGAACACCCTCGTTTTTTTTACTATTACTATTACTATTATTATTATTACTATTACTATTATTATTATTACTTCTACTTTCTCAGTGGAGCTGAGTGAGAAGGTTCATCCTCTTGTATCATCCTTCATCTGTGATGTGTTTGAGGATGGAGTCTTGTCTATGAGAGGAAGAGAGAACACCCTCGCCTCGGTCATCTCTGTTCTCAGCGTCATGGTGCTACGGTCTAGAGACGTTAGTAAACGGCTTGCACAAAAAGGTCAGTAATATTTCGGATTTTATCATGAACTATGCAGGAATACACACTTACTCTTATGTAAGGGAGCGGTAGTTTACCTTCTGATCAAGAATGAAAAGGGGTATATAGTATACAAATATACACTGTCTTGAGAGGTTCTGGTTAAAACTATGCGCAAGAGGTGACTCCAATAAGCCCCAAAGGAAGTGGTACTTTTGGATTCACAGAGGCCCATAGTTTTAACCAGTACCTCGATTAGAAGGCATGGTATATTTGTTTTATATCCTGCATCAAAAATTTATTTACATTTTTTTTTTATAAATAAATCCTATTTTGGGGGAGAAAAACAAAATTTAGAAGAAAAAAAAAAAAAATCAATTTTTTATCAAAAAAAGATTTTAAATATTTGTTTTCATTAAATTAAGATTTGAAAGAAGAACAAAAATTCACAACTTTTTTTCAACTCCCAAATAGTACTGTCATATAGTCCTTTTTCAGAGCAACCTTAACCCTATTTAGCCCGGCTATTTTGAAACTGCATAGCCCAGGGGGGGGGCTTCTAAAGCCCCCCCCCCCCCTATGATCTCGGCCGTGGAACGACTGATCGCCGCAAAAATTTGCATACATGTCAAGTGAAGTGTATAGAATACTATGGTAATTTCAATTTTTTGAAAAATTCACTCATTTGCATATTTATGGTAATTTATGCAAATAAGGTCATCAAATTCACATTTTTGCCCATAAATCAGACATTATTCATATTTAAGCATTCTTTTTCACTACATATATTTGTTAGACCATTTGGAATAATAATACAACACAAAAAATTGAATAACCAGGGTTATCTATTGTTTTGATAATTTCTTATGTATTTCTTTGTTTTTTAACTTATGTATTTTATTGTTTTTGTTGTTTTATTTCATTTCCAACTATAATTCAACTATTTTGACCCCAAAAATAAACACCTAAACTATAAACAAGACCAAATAACCAATGTTTTATCTCTATATTTGAAAAATGAGATTTCCATATGTTTTGTAAACAAATTACAAAAATGAGCGATTTTCGGGCTGACATGCAAAGACAAAAGGACACGTGACTTTGTAATGGTAGGTCCGATTTTCGAAAAATTTCTTTCAAAAGATGCGCAAGACTCGAAAGAAAAAAGTCACAAAATTTCAGTGCAAGATTTTCTTGCTTTAAAAAATTATCGCGAAAAATGTCGAGGGGGGGGGCTTCTAAAGCTTCTAAAGCCCCCCCCCCCCCCGGGCTAAATAGGGTTAAAATAGATGAAATATTTCTGGTCACGTGACGAGCTCTCAACCAATCAAAAGCCAATGAATTTTTGATGCATGGTATAATATTTGCTATTTTCTGTTACATGTTTATTTGAGGATAGAGTCTTGTTTATGAGAGAAAGATTTTATCATGAACTATTCAGGACTACATTCTGTAAGGGAGCGACAGTTCCATTCATTCTGATGTTTTTTTTCCCTCGCTCACTCCCTCCTTGACTATTCAGTTTGAAAAGTGATTATGTCTTATATAAAATTGACATGTGATCCTGTAAATGAATGATGGCTCATTCTGTGTTCTGTTGTCTCCCTGTCTCACACTATTATATCCCATGCTGATAGAGAGCAGAACGATTAAACAGCTCACCGAGATGCTTTATATCATCCACCGCAAAGAGGCGTCGTCATCGTCGTCACAGAAACTGCCCACCAACCAGGACGCGCCCCCCGCCCCTCCAGCTCATCCAAACAACAATCACCGAGAGAACGCATCATCGGATAAACAAGAACCACAGAAGAGAGATGGTGATGGTGTCTCAGGTGGAGGAGGTGATGGTCGTCATGGTGATGGTGGTCATGGTGATAGGAGGAAGGAGGAGGAGGAGGATCAGGAGAAGGTTTGGTTGACGGAGCTGCTTAAGGATCAGCTTATTGATTTCTTCTGCTGTATCTTAGAAGTTGCTAAGAAGGTTAGTGTGCCATCGGACAAATCAAAACAGATTTTCATAGCTGCATCCCAACCGTGTCTTATTTTTTCGTACTATAGCGTTAATTTCAGGCATCTTCAAATCAAATATCGACTCAATTTAGATGTCACTTGCTTCATGCTCTTTTTTTTTTTTATGCATTGATTTTGAAACACTTTACCAAGTGTTAAAATGCATTAATTTCAACATTCGTTTTTAAAAGGATTTAGCAGTTACAAACATATTTCGTTGGGTGAGAATGAAAAGGGCCCAAAGTCAAGAGCTAATTTCACAATTCTCTTGGAAGGTTACTGACTACTGGAATAACTTTGTTTCTCCTTCTTGCAAGGACAATATCACATATTTGTATAAGCATCATGAGAATGGTTGGTATTCTACTAATGGACTTTGGTGATATTAAGTAAGCTTAAACAAGTAGGTTTAAAGATATGTCAATCTAGTATGAGTATTTTCAATGTTTATTTTTGGAACTGTTGTAGAATAATAAATGTAGTTTGCAAGCAAAATTTTGTGAAGCCTCTTTTCTGTATGACTGTTTTTTAGATTCATGTTCACAATTCATTTATGTTTTATTCTCCCTCCTCTCCTTGCTATTTGTTTTGATCTTTGTCTCATCTTAGGATAAAGCACTCCAGCAGAGACTGCATGCATGTGGGCCTAAGAGACTTCAGGCCATAGCCGACTGTCTTCCTGAAGATAGAAACGATCTCTCAGATCTGATGGAAAACATTCAAGGAAAACCATGAACTGTCGGACCTCAAGAGGGCACGAGTCATCAGAGACGGCTCACAAGTAATCTAGACAACAAGCCTTTCATTCCCATTGAGCAACTCTTTTGATATGGAACATGCGAAGATTAACTCATCACAACAGTTGTGGATGAAGTCTTCTATAACCTTGGTGTTTCAATCCTACTGAGCAACTCTTTTGATATGGAACACTCGTGGAGCATCAACTCTGCTAAGATTAACTCATCACAACAGTTATGGATGACGTCTTCTATAACCTTGGTGTCTTCCTTACTTCCAAGTTCAGATGGCATGTTGTAAGCAGCACCAGTAGCCACAAGCAGAGACTGCACACATGTACAAGCCGACTGTCTTCCTGAAGATAGAAACGATCTCTGAGATCTGATGGAAAACATTCAACAAACACAATGGACTCTCAGACGGGCATGATAATGATTCCTCAGGGATGGTTCACCCATTATCCAATTTGTGGCGAAACAAAGCTATTACTTTATATCCCAGGGCTACATACTAAGTATTGGTACATACTAAGTATTGCCATATACTGCGAGGTTATGAAATCATCAAAATGAAAAGAAAAGGATGACCTAGTCATGCTAAAAGTCACATGCACCTTTCTGAAAAAGGTCTCAAATAATTTTCCCCATAACCTTCCCCATAAATCAACCTTGCCAAGCGATTGTAATCCATGTTGAAATTTAAAAAATTATACTTGAAAACACCATAAGGTGGAATATGTCATTTGCATTTGTATCAAATTGATATCTTTCAATTAATGGCAAATAATGTTGAATTTTTTTATAATCTTTTGTTCATGTTCAAATACGTGTATATAAAGACATTCCTGCATGTGCATTGTTTAAACATGCATTTTGTACAAAATATTTTTTGAATAAAATAACCTACAAAGAATCAGTTTGTTTCATATCTTTATTTAGTAGTACATGAATGCATAACTTTATCTAGACAGGAATTTCGATAACAATATAGAAGATTTCTTACTACATGTACATGAATATCTGGTGGATGTACAGGGCACAAGCTCTGGCGACAATTGCTCTGGTCAATTGACACTATGAACATGACGGACAAAGAAAGAGGACAAATTATACAGTTCCTCATTCTACCCTCAACAATTGCTGTGGTAGACAAAGGAACATCCCTTCACTAGCCTGATATTATGTAAAAATGTGTAGAACAGGTGAATATGCATGTGACACCTGTTCTACACATTGTTACATAATAACAGCAATTGTTGAGGGTAGAATGAGGAACTGTATATCTTTCTTTGTCCGTCATGTACATAGTGTGAGTACACAAATCAAATTCTAACTTCCACCCTGGACCAAACACTATAACCCTAAAGGCTTGTCCAGATATGACACGGCAAAACTGCAGCAGTTTCTTTATAACGTAAAGTGTACTTTGCGTTGCATTACTGTATCTTATAACAGAGATCAGTGTATTTGCAGCAGTTTACTGCGCCATATCTGAACGAGCCTTGAAGTTCTGGTAAATATGGCAAATAAATTCTCACAGATTCCAACAAAACTTACACTGAAAGTTCAAGATTACAAATAAATGACAAGTGTCAAACAATTTTGGTAGAAAATGTTCAGTGGCTGAGTAATGAGCATAGAAAGATCAGGAAATTCAGGTAGGCCTGACACCATGTGCTTATATAAACACAGGTCACTATGCTGTGCAAATGAGTGTTGTGGACTTTATCAAAGATGATACCCAGTAAGTGTTTGTGGGTTTATTTTTATTTCACTGGTTCAAACAACCAATCTACTGCAGGATAAATAAATCGGAATAAATCATGTGACTCCCATACCAGAGCTCAAGACTACCTTTAACATAATCTGAAACTTAATTATAACTTTCAAATGAACCCTATACCTTTAAAGGTAAAGACCAGTTATGGTCATGCGATTGCATTGTGAAAGAAACGTGGAATCGATCAGAAAAGGTTGATCATCTAGCATATAAGTATTGGTGTGTACTGCAAGGTTCTGGAATCATCAAAATGATAAGAAATATGGCCCAGTCTTCGTAAAGTTACAAGCACTGTACACAGAAAGATGTATATGGGACTATACGCACACGTGCACGACACATGCGTTTATCTCTCACAGACCATGTAGATAAACTAATTTACCAAATATATCAATGAGTAGGCGGTTTCCCGGCAAAATTTTTATCATCATGTATTAGTCGAAACATATTCTTTCTCATGATTGGTAATAAGAGCTTCCATTTCATTTTTTGAAATTGGGGCATTTCCAATACTGGTCTTTACCTTTAACAAAAAAGAAATTGATGTAATTATTATCAAGACAAGACTGAACGTAGCCATGTTCATACAATGGCAATTCTTTTCAGACCGAAAGAACAATGCGTAAGGGCTTTTCACCCACATTCATTGCTTCAGCCGAAACTTGGTACAAGATGGTTTTGACAATACTTTTTGAAAAGTCTTCCAGTCAATCATCTATGGCAGGAGAGTTATGAATAAGGTATCACTAGACAGAATAAGGTATCACTAGACAGAATAAGGTATCACTAGACAGAATAAGGTATCACTAGACAGAATAAGGTATCACTAGACAGAATAAGGGTTATTTTTTTTAATGATTTGTAATGCAAGGCCACACAGGTTATAGATTTTAAATGGGAGTCAACTAAAGTTGGGTATACCCTTATTGAAAATATGAACAGTATATAGTTTAGGACATCATAAGAGCTACATGTACTTGCATTACAGAATGAAATACCATATTCTTTCAATAAATTTATGTTTCAAGTTTAAAAGGAAGAAGAGCACAGTTTAATGAATGTTTCTTAAAAGAACAGAGCAGGTATCTAAAATGCTTAATATGAAATCGCTTTTCAGTCACGTAAAAGGCATATAAGTGAAAGAGAGAGTTCTTATGCCAGAAGATCTGAACACTTTACACTCATTGAGAATGCTTATATCTAGAGCCATCATAATACAGTCATAATAAATGTGTAGGCCTACAACATGAAAGAGACAACTCTTTTGCAAAACACGAGTCGGGTAACCAAGATAGGCAAGTCCTTTTTTTGGTCAAAATATTATTTTTTAATCAAAATAAAATCTTCTCTTCAGGCATATATCGTACATCACCTTGGAACAAATTTCCTTGACCACACTGCTGTGCAGATCAGGTATAACCATTTCCAGTGCACGGTCAATGTATACTGGTGTTAAATATGGTTGTCGTGAAGATAATCAAATGGGTAATTTTGGAAAGCCATCCCTCCAACAACTTTTTGCCAAATTGCACATGTTGCAAACAAGCAACCGTGCAGTGATGCGAAGAAAGCAACCAAAGTGTTGAATAAATATACTTCTAAAGGGCTTCGGTTTCTAAAGGAAATAATGAGGATATGATGATGTAAAGCATACCGTAATGCACTCCAAATGTCTGTATTTTATATACCTCAGAGCTCATTAAATACTTGTAGGTCCTTTTTTGTATGCAGTTGCCATTCATTTATACAAAAAAAAAAAAAAAAAAATCTGTAAACCTTTGGAGAAAACAAACAAAAAACAACCACAGTTTTTTTGTGTAAGTGAATGAAAACGGCAAACAACAAAGGTTCTACATGTATACACTGACCTCTGTGTTTATACGATACAGAAATGAGAGGCATACTACGCTTAACGTCGTCATGAAAAACCTTGGACGGTTATATGGACTTTTAGATTAAGTGGACGAGAACGGTGTGAAAATTTATTCCTTTTTCTTGATATCAAGAAATGATTTTCTGTTCAGTGTTGTATAGCAATGGTAATTCTTGCTATCAAGAAACAGGAATAAATGTTGAAACGGCTTGCCATTGACACGCATGATCAGTGGACGTTCACGCCGTTCTCGTTCACTCGATCTAAAAGTCCCTAATACTACAGTACATCTGAAAGAGCCATATTGTTTCATTGAGTTCCCTCTGCTACTCCTGTCCCGGCCCCCTGGCAGCCCTGTGGACTTTGGTTGAACTGTGCGTAGAGCTTTTCCTGAGCTTGGTATAGCTTGGATAGTTTCTTTAATTGCTTGCCGCTCAGTGGTTTCCCCTCTGCATCCTGGGTAGGCAGGCCCTGTGGAGTAGAGGGGTATGCAAGATAAAGTTGAGTTCTCGTCATGCAATTTTTTTTTTTGGTGAAAAAAAAGGCAGAGAATGGAAAGATTGATCATGTATAATAATAATAATAATATTGGATTTTTATATAGCGCACGTATCGACCTTGCAAGGTCCTCAAGGCGCTCCAACATTACCTGGCTAGCTAGGCTGCCGATTTTGACGCTCACACCATTTAACACCTGGATCAATGTAGATCAATGTCTTAGCACGTAGGTTTTGGCATATATCATGGTTAATTATCAAAATGGAAAAGAAAATGGCCCAGTCTTGCTAAAAGTATTGGTATAATCAGCTTTTCCTCCTCAAACTGGCACAGAATATTTGTAATCGTAACTTTCAATTTTCAATCGTTATTGCACACATTTTTAATGATCCATTTCTCTAATTTCTTTGCTTCCCTTCAAACCAACGTAATATGAGAGTGGGCTTTCCCTTTAAGTGGAGAATCGTATGTGAACCCAGTAACTGGACTTGCACTACTTGCTAGTGCTGTAGTCAGTTATTAGTAATTGGTAACTAATTTTCCTTGATTTATGTCTTGGCAATACTAACTTTAGTAAAGGTGGCAACTTTGGTAAATGTACTCTAATGAGTATAAAGATATCCATCTATTTAGAGAGGGAGAGAGAGAGGAGAGAGAGAAAAGAGAGGAGAAAGGGGGAGAAAAAGAGAGGGAGAGAGAAAGGAGAGAGAAAGAGAGAGGGGGAGGAAGAGAGAGAGAGAGGGGGAGAGAGAGCGAGAGAGAGGGGAGAGAGAGAAAAGAGAGGAGAGAGGGGGAGAGAAATTGAGGGAGAGAGAAAGGAGAGAGAGGAGGGAGAAAGAGAGAGGGGGAGGGAGAGAGAGGGGGGAGAGAGAGAGAGGGGGGGGAGAGAGAGAAAAGAGAGGAGAGAAAGAGAGGGAGAGAGAAAGGAGAGAGAAAGAGAGAGGGGGAGGAAGAGAGAGAAAGGAGGAGGAGGAGAGAGAGAGAGAGAGGGGGGGGGGGGGGTGGAGCATCACCTACCCTGTCATCAAACGCTGAATATTTGTCTGTCTCTTTCCTAAACATCTCTTGGGGTGGAATTCTTCCTTGTGCTTCTCTGGCTGCTTGCTTTTCTTGCTCCCTCTTCTTTGCCTCTTCCTTCTTTCTCCTCTTTTCCTCCGCTTGCTAGATGGAAATGAAAACGATGGCCGATAGCACCGTGTGAACTTTAATTAGGCAGTAGTCTATGCTATTGTTACCATTATTATCATCCAAATTGTCATTATATGATTATTATGTAACATCAGTAATCAACATCGCCATCATCATCAGTTCACCACAATCATTGTTATCATCATATTACCATTGTCAGTGTAGCCGTTATCATAAACAGCAGCAGCAGCATTTAACCTTATTACCATCATCATCATCAATGTTATCATTATCATCATCGTCTTTTTCATCATCATCATCATCACTGTCGTCATCACAACCACCACCACCACCATTACTATCATCACATCATCATCATCATAATTATGAAGTCATCACCATTATCACCATTTATAACATTGTGTCATTATCGCCAAGTACCACTCCAATCATCAGAGTACCCATTATCAGGAATTGAATTGAATCATCACTCCACACTAAGTACCTTGATTATTACCAGTGGGATAGTCACTGCTTCCACCACAACCAAGACCGCCACCACTACCACCACTATCATCACCACCACTACCATCATAACCACCAGTACCGACACCATCACCAGTACCACCACCACCAAAACCACCAGTACCGACACCATCACCAGTACCACCACTACCACTTTCACCACATCCCACTACTACACCAACTGTTACCATCGCCACCATCCTAACCCACCTGTTTGGCTAATTCTCTTTCTTTCATGAGGACGTCCCTACCGACCAGCTTAACGACCGAGTTCTCTCCTTCTCTATCCTCCAATCTTACGCCTAGGTCAGGCAAGACTTCATCTCTCAGGGCATCACACAACTGCAGAATCTCAGTGGCTAAAAAGAAAGATTGATTGCCGGTTATTTGCTCATTTAGTCTAATTTCCAGTCAGTCTAAATCCCAGTTTGTCCAAAGCCCATTTTGTCTACTCTCCATATGGTCTGATAATCATTAAATCATATTTAATAATAATAATAATCATTTGTGGATGGTAGACGGAATTGGCATTAGATAAACTGGGAATTATAGCAACTGGTTATTAGACTAAGTGAACAATATAACAAATGGGTAGTAGACTAATTACTAAAATTAGACATTACACCATATGGAAATTAGACCAAATGACTATTAGCCTAAAGGCTATTCAACAAAATGATAAGTACCGGTAGACAAAATAGTTCTTAGACCATGTGGATAGTAGAAGAACTGGTTCCAATTGTTAAATCACCCAAAGAAAACACTGGGCATAGTTTCACAAAACTGTCATAAGTACAAGTTTACCAACAACCCATTGAAATGTGTGATAGTTACAACACACAAATTTCAATGGGATGTCGGTGAATTTGTACTTATGACAGTTTTGTGAAACGCTGCACAGTTGTACAAGAATGAGATGTAGGTTGGGGATGCCATTTGAGCAGATAACAAAAAGCAACTGAAGACATAAAGCTTTGGAGAACATGCGTCTCAAGGTACATTTCATTGCTGCCCCAACAGCCTCCAAGCTAAGAGACATGGAGAGATACCTTGCATAGATTGTTTTCAAAGACATGTAATTTTATTAGAAAAAATAAGCAATACAAAAATTGTAATTGTTGCCAATTTGACAAAGGGAAGGTGATCACTTCAGCCCTTTAAAAAAATATTAATGGATCCAAAAAATATATAGATATATTGTGTAGATACATGTATGTGAATATATATATTCATGATGTGGCACTTAAAACTAAGAACGAGTCTATAGGTTGTCATTTTGACTCCAGGAATTTGAAATCCCTTAAATTGGCAACACATTTTGATAGCTTCAAAAGCCTTCAATACTGCTGGTATTCATACTAAACTTGCAACAACTTTCAAAATGGTTCACAATCATGCAAGTAGCAATCAAATATAATTGTTGCCAATTTAAAAAAGAAAAGGTGGGAGAGTCAATTGATCCCTTAAAAAAAAAACGTCATGAATGGATGAAAAGGGAAAAGCGTTTTGTTTCTCACCTTGGAGTATTCTAGCCTTCTGTCTGATGGTCTGTCTGAATTCAGCCAAGACTTTGAGGTACGGTAAAACCGTCTGCTCAACCTGAAATAATAATAATAATAATGATAATAATCATAATGTACATACCTTTAAGCCCATCTGTACTAGTTTACAGGAGGGATTAGTCCACCCTGCAAGGTCACTTACAGGTGGTAAGTAACCGCCTCATCAAATCATGACTCATGACCATCTCATCAAATCAGCTCTCACTTAACATAGGCAAAAGAGGATCATGGGGACCAATGGTCACCGATTAAGCATTGTTTGCTATATAGAGGGCGCAAGTAGCTATAAGTAGTGCAGTGGGGCTTTAAATGAGTAAAAGATATTAAACTGCTAGGTATTTGATTTTTGACTTTTCATTCATTTATACAACTGTATTATATATTTTTTTCTGTAATTAGCTTTAGTACAGTACATGTAACATATCAAATTTGTTTGTTAATTCTATGTACCCAAACAATGTTTTTCATATGTTCGGAGGTACCAGGCTCGATTAGCATTCATGCTATTTTCTGGTATTATTTTATCCTTTATTGGTATTGTATAAAAGTATGTATACCTATTATGTGTTTATTATTAGATAATAAATTAGATATTTGGATTTGATGATTTTGATGACTGGATAGTAGACGGGCTGGGTGTAAACCTACACTATGAACATGACGGACAAAGAAAGCGGACAAAATATACAGTTCCACATTCTACCCTCAACAATTGCTATGGTAGACAAAGGAACATCCATTCACTGCTATTATGTAAAAATGTGTAGAACAGGTATCACATTCATATTCACCTGTGCTACTTATTTTTACATAATAGCAGTGAAGGGATGTTCGTTTGTCTACCACAGCAATTGTTGAGGGTAGAATGAGGAACTGTATCTTTTGTCCGCTTTCTTTGTCCGTCATGTTCATAGTGCTATCAGGTGAAGGCTACTTACATTACCGCTTTCTGATGCCCCTCCAACAGGGAATCCTAGCGGCTCCTCTCCCTCAATAGCTCCAAAGATCTGAAACAGAAAGTGAAGAAAATTTGGTTTGGTACATGCACCTCTCTGTTCCTTTTTTGGAAGATTTTGTGTTCATGAGCAGAAGCTGCAACCTGATGAAAACGCTGGTCATTTTTCACATGCCAACAATAAAATGATTTGGCTATTTTTCTCTACATTTTTGTTGGTATTTCCTAGAAAATTCAACTATTTTGCCTGTTTTCTATTTTTTTACCATGAAGGAATAAAAAAGGAAACAAAATATCTTTGTTGCCAATTTGAACAACCATATGTCAATTTAGGCCTAAAAATAAATCCTGTCCTGAAAGTGTTACCTTGAACATCTTGGTGATGTATTTAGAGATGGATCCTAGCAAGAAAGCATTAGGGCTCTCCTTAGCCCCTCTCCTCTCCTGTATGTACACATTGCACTGGTTAACCACCGCACGGATCGCCTCCAGAGCAGACTTGGTGTCTATCGAGTCACACAGGGTGCTGTGTACTTTCTCCTGGCACTCCAGGTATCTTTACAACAACAAAAAAGGAAACAATTATTATTACACAAAAACCTTTGGCACGAATTCACAAAGGAGTTTTAAATTTAACCCATGGTTTAAACCCTCATTTACCTAACCCATGGTTAAAAATAAGCGCAAAATAAGCGCGACACAAGTCAGAGGTCCAATATTAGACGGGCGCAAGGCAAGGTACGCCTCAATTTGCACTTATTTTATACCATGGGTTAAATTTAAACCTCCTTTGTGAATTTGGGCCCTTGTGTTTACAGCCACATGCTTGGAAGATCTTTGAACAATAAGTTTAGGTATTGGTTGGTTCGTTGGTTTGTTTTGCCTGACTGCTAAGAAAGCATGAGTGTAAGTAAGCAACCAGGAGATGACAGCTTTAAGTCCTCTCCGAAAGTCTTGGTATTGAGGATTAATAATGCCTAATACAAAAAGGCATGCGTGCATTTCTTTTCCTCTTTTTCTTTTTCTTCTTCTCTCTAGTCCTTTTATATCAATTCTCAAATGAATGTGTTAATTTCATAATTTGCTGTTTTATCTTGTACAATTTGCATGTATTTTATATGTTACATTTTTATTTGTAAATTCAAGATGTAGCAGCTGTGAGCTGTGACTTCAATTTTTTTATCAATAAACCTTGTCAATTCAATTCAATAGATAAACTCCACTTACTGCTTGTTGAGCCTTATCTCAAGAGTTGTCCATTTGTGAAATGCTGCACAGCCGTCCCTGGGTGAGTTATGGATGATATCCTTGACATTTAGAAAGAATTCCTACACACAAAAAATATTAATAATAATAAGAATAATATTGGGTGCTTGTATAGCATTTATGTCTGTCATACTTGACACTCCTGGCGCTCCTGATTAACAAAATAAATTATGAAATAATGTCTTCTTCACCCTTTCACAACAATTCTTCTACATTTTGTGGTTAGGCTTCATAACTTTTGATCCAGAGCCCCCCCCCCCCCACCCCCCCCCCCCAAAAAAAAAGAAGAAGTATAACCAGATGAATGAATACAAAGGGGAGAAAAAAACATCTGCACATACTGCATCTATTTTGGTTTCATGTCTATGCTGTATTTTGTTGCTAGGGATTTTTGAAAGGAAGATATGCTTTAAAATAAATTTCATATTTCAAGGCTCAAAATCACTGTACTGTTATATGTTCGTATATTGACGATTCTGCATCATGTGCATACCATTATCTTTTACACTACTCAAAATCCAGATTGTATCAATTTTCTAGACATGTTCTACAATGTACATTTCTTTTTCATGGGAGACAAAATACATGGCCACTATGGACAGGTGGTCTTTAAAGAGAGGTGGCCACTAAGTCAGGTTGACTGTACATGGCAACTGTAGACAGGTGGTCCTTATAGAGAGGTATTCACTAAAAACAGGTTTTAATAAACATTGCCACTATGGACAGGTGGCCACTAACACAGGTTTGACCGTTCACAAGCTTACATTGATCATCTTCTCGTACTGCACAGCACACTCCATGGTAGCTGTTGAGTAGTCCAGTGTATCCTTCCACGAGTGGAGCAGAAAGACCAGCCTGATCTGCCTGGAGGAGTACGTCTCAAGAGCCTGCTTGATGGTGATGAAGTTCTTGAGTGATTTGGACATCTTACAACCCTGAATGGTCAAGTGGCCGGAATGAAGGAAGTAGCGTACCCAGTCGTCGTTGCCGTAGTGAGCCTGTAAGAAAAGAAAGATTTTTTTTTTTATCGTGATCTTTATTAGATTCCATTCAACATGAATTATATTCCAATTGAATATGCGAATTATATACATGTAATGGTTAATACAGAAACATTAATAAGTAAATTGATTTTAAGCACTGATTTTTTAGTCAATTAATACATAATAACATTTGATATTAATAATAATATTATTCAATAATTGATTTTAAGTTATTTTTACAGTATATAAAAACATATTTCCTTTCCAATCATTGTTTTTCTCACTGCATTACATTTTCTATCATACTATTGTTAGTTTTAATTCATTGATGTAATTGTTTTGTAAAGCGCTTTGATAAGTTGTAAATTGGATATAGCGCTACAAAAGAAACAATTTATCAAGCTGTTTAGTCTAGATTTTTTTTTTAAGAGACAAACATTCCACCCAATTTCAGTGAAATTCACTATTTAATCCCCTTTGTGTATGCGTCAAGGGGTACTGACCGTGTACTGGAAAGGGTGTCAGGGTGTCAAATGTCAGATTTATCAAAGAATTCTCCATACAAGACAGTTATTTCCGTCTATATACCAAGATGTTTCAGCATAAGGCTTCTCCAAAATGGCACCGATAAAAAGAGGCTTTGCCGCATTGGATCTTATGAAAAAAGCTACATATAAAGTAAAGCCCTTGAAGTCATTAAACTTGGTGCAAATTCGCAGCTGAGATCCTACCTCTGCTTGTGCGAGTTCGTTGTCATGGTGAGGAAACTTAAGGTCCGCCCCTCCAGTGTGGATGTCCATCGACTCTCCCAGGACGCTACTAGCCATGGCAGAACATTCTATATGCCAACCTGGTCTCCCCTGAGAGAGGAAAAGAGAAAGAGAGAGAGAGAGGGGATAGGGAGAGAGAGAGAGGGGATGGGGAGAGAGAGAGAGAGAGAGAGATACAGACATACAGACAGAGACAAAGACAGACAAACGAACAGACAGACAGAGAGGGGGAGAGAGAGAGGGAGGGATGTTGAGAGAGAGAGAGAGGGGGAGGAGAAAAGAGAGAGAGAGAGAGAGAGAGGGGTTAGGGAAGAGAGAGAGGGGATTATATGCAACTCTATAATGATTCTTTTTTTTCTGCACATCACAGTTTTGTAATACAGTCAAACCTGTCTCATTGGCCACAACTCTACAAAGGCCACCTGTTTATAGAGGTCATGGATTTTTTTTTCCTTGAGAAAGCCACCTGTATACTCTGGCCACATTTTCTGTTCCCTCAGGTGACCTTAACATACAGGCTTGAATTTTCACAGATAAGAGAGTATAAGACAAGATAAGCATCTTTTGTCATCCTAACCTGCTACTCATTTACATGTAGTAACTACAAAAAGCGCTGTGGTGCGTGGACATGCTGTAACTTAAACTTTCATTAAACTGTTTCAATAATTAAAAAAGATAAATTTTTGTTATTCTCTGCTGTATCCCACATACCCAGAGTTGATAGTGATAGTAAAAAAACTATCACATATGTGATAGTCTTTGTTTGCTAATGTGGCATAGACATACATGTACACCTTAAGAGCTAAAAGACCATGGCTTTGCAAAAAATATGCGTAGACTATTGTAACATAGGTCAACGTGAAGCACATATGTTCAACAGTTCGCAAGAGGAAGCAGCTCGCTACTGTACAGTTAAATATATTTATTGCTGACTTTTGTATTCATCATTCCTCTTCTGGTTGGAAAAGTCTTGTCGATGTTGGATATAGAGCAAATAATCACCTCCTTTCCTCTGGCGAGTGGACCAACCATAATCGCCTCAGTGATCTTGGGGGTTATAAAATCTTCCTTCGCCTTCAGCTTGGCAAGAATGTAGCCAAGATCACCTCTGTGATATTAATCCGTCCCATTGCTAGGGTAGTCAGGAATTATCTGCTTGCTATTATTAAAGACCGTCAATACTACTGGGCCAGAGGGGATTAGACCACACAGCGAGGTCACTGACAGGTGGCTATCTCATTAACTCAGCTCTCAACTAACATAAGAAAAAGCGGATCATGGGGGACCAACAGGCACCGACTGGGGAAGTTTTTTCTATATAAAGGGAGCAAGTAGCTACAAGTAGGACAGTGGGGCTTTAAAACAAGCTTGGAATCTGGGATGGTTTTCCCTCAGATCATTCTTTTTTTCTTAGCCCTTACCATTCCCCAAGGCGACTCCCACTCAGGCTCGCCAGGTTTGGAGTTCTTCCACAGAGCAAAATCATTGGCAGACTGTTTCTCCTGCAGCTGATCAGGGGAGATGCTAAGATCACCCTCCCCTTCAGCCAGGGCTGCCTGGTCTCCATACGCCTCAGGGACCAGCTTGGCGTAGTGGTGGCTATCGTCGTTGTCAAATTTGGAAGTAGTGAAGTAGACAGAGCCGTTGGATTCGTACCTGGATGAGAATTGAAGGTTTCATTTATTGAGTAATTCCAAAGAATGAACAGGAAGCCAACAAATAAGTGGCCTGGGAAAAAAATACTTAACAAATTTTAAATTCTAAAATTTGTTTTGCATTGAACTCTATGCAATTTTTGGGGGGCTCTTTTCTGATTTTCGGGGGCTCTTTTGGGCATTTTGGGAGCTATTTTGCCCTGAGCCCCCGTGTATTTTTGTCACTGGTACCTGGATGTGAAGGTTTCATGATGGTGTAAATCACAAGAATGAACAGGGAGCCAACAAATAAGTGGCTGCTGATAATAGCCGACAATGGCAACTTTGCTATCAGTCGATCGCCTCTTACTGAGGAATCAAAAATGCGCTGAATAATACTGTTCATTCTTGGTTCACGGTTCTCAGCGAGAAACGTCACTCATTTTTGCATGTTGGAAGCCGTGTATATTCAGCTTACTGACTCTATCCTGTGATGACAGAAAGATTTTGTTTTTCTCAAATTATTTTATCAGGAAAATGGTGGCACAAGGAAGACAAAAGAAAACTACCCCCCTGCTATAATCTCAAATATGTAAGGATAAATACATATAATGTACTCACCCAAAGCCTCTGTCAATGATTTTCTGGACGTAGTCGATGACTTCTGGAACGTATTCACTGACCCTCGTCAAGACATCAGCAGGTAAGACCTGGAAGAAGGAGTAGAAGAACAAAGAATTAATCGAGGAATACAAACCCTCACGCAGTTTACGGTCATCTTCACAATTAAACCTCGTATCTACTTCTGTGTCAACTCTTTCTTATGGTAATCGCTCCTTTCGCAAAGCTTCTGCTGAAATTTGGAACAGATTACCTTTAAATGTAAAAAACTGTCAAACCGTTAACCTATTCAAAACTAGTCTCAAGACACATTTATTCAAAATTGCGTTTGATGATTAATTAACTCTGTTCACTTTGACGTGTATTCCATATGTATTGTAATTTGTATGTATATTTGCATTTTTAGTTTTGTATAAGATGTAATTGTATATCAGTCTATTTTGTGTGTATAGCGCTTAGAGACTTCGGTGGTAAGCGCTTTATAAGTAACGTTTTTATTATTATTATTATTATGAAGAGCTAAAGTGGCACATTTCTATCACAACTTTGCTTTCAGTTTCATGATTGTCAATCAAATTTAACGGTTTCAGTAGCTTATAACAGCTTTTTCAACTTGTTATTGATAACAGGTTTTATAAGAAATTTAAAACATCCAAGGCATCCATACCAATGCGAAAATTCCGCCTTCAGTGCTTGTTACACAGGCACTACAGTCACACGACTTCTAAACTGATGCTCAATGATGTGGACTGATCTGGTTCAAACTGGATTGAAATGGATCAAACTGGTATAGAGGTGTATACAAGTTTTTACATTCAAGGCGTTCATTTCACTGTGAAATTGCATCTCCAGTGTTTGGACAAAGCTACAAACATTCACAACGTGACACAACATGATCTCTAACATACATCTAATCTGCAATAATCATGATCAGTCTGGATTAAACTGGACTAAACTGGAATGAATTTGTTTGAATACCGGTACTTACATTCAAGGCATTCATATCACTGTGAAATTCTGCCTCCCAATGCTGAGGTAATACTGAAAAGATGGATTTGTCGGACACATCACAGCCTTTCTGGGCATCAAGCATTTCCGCAAGAGGGTCTTTAGCTTCTGTTAGTAAGACCTGATAAAGTAATTTAAGAAAAACAAATAATAATAAATAGGTAGTCACATTTATATAGCCCTCTATACATTCCCAAGCCCTTTACATGGTAATTATTATTCCCTGGTCGTTGGATTAAATTGCATATTCGCACTGGATAGTACATACACTCCACTCCCTGGGGAGTATTCCGGCCAGGCACCAATGCCAATCCAACCACAAACATTGCATCCTACCGGGTACCCATTTAACACCTGCAAACTGCGAACTGTAAATCATATGATCTACACAATTATTATATTATGACGATTGTAATACTCAGTAATGAGTTCATGATCCACAGAAATAGAATGATAATTATCGAAAAGTGGTAGTGATTGTGACCTTCCACGAATTAAAAAACGTATGAATTTGTCCTTGATCCATGAAAACATCTTTAAAGATATAGACCGGTAGTGGTAAAATTGAGGTTCAAGGGTTTTGGGTGCAAAATGTCCATTCAATATTGTTAAAATATTGCCTTCAGAGGTTTAGATGGCAATACCTCAACTAAATTTGCAAAAAAAGCAGAAATATATGCCCAAATGTTCAACGTTGAAATGGCTTTGCAATATTTATCCAGGCCGGATCGATATGATAATTTACCAAATATATATCAATTAGTATAGGCGGTTTCCCGGCAAAATTTGTATCATCACGTATTAGTCAAAACATATATTCTTTCACATGATTAGTAATAAGAGCTTCAATTCCATTTTTTTAGATGGGGGCGTTTCCAAAACTGGTTGATACCTTTAAGCGAAAGTATTGGCTAACACAATATTACCTGTTTGAGTTCTTCGCTCTTTGCTGCCTCACATTTCGCAAGTGCTTCTCTGACTTTGTTGATGATCTTCATCAGCATATCCTTCTTATCTGCACTAGCTTCTTTATTCATCTTGGCCTGGTATGGCTGAGCAAAGTAAAGATAAAAACAAAAAGAGATGTAAATTGTCTGTTCAGAGGGAATAAGGTGTTAACTCTTTGTATGCCATCCAAGCAATCCCCCTGTGCCATATTGCATTCATCAAGAGATAGATATATACCAAAGGCTTCCACGTTATTTAGCCGATTCTACTGTTAGATTAATGCGTTCACAAGCAATCTATAGGCATACATAATGAGCTCCATAACCCTAAAATCATCTCAGTCCATTGGCTCTGCAAGCTTCATACATGACCCAAGTTTGGCGGTAATCCATTGATCTGTTCTTGAGATAACGCAATCACAAGTTATTTTTGCATACATAGTGAGCCCTGTGACCTTTGACCTTTTACCTTGTGACTCCAAAATCTGATCAATTCATTAGCTCTGCAAGATACATACATGACCTAGGTTTAGGGGTACTCCATCAATTGGTTCTTGAGATAACGCGATCACGAGAACGGGACGTACGAATGGATGGACAACCAGAAAACATTATGCCTCCTGCTACTTTGTAGCGGAGGCATAACAACTGTCATTTAATTTTGGTAAGTCCATGCTGTTGTGTCCCATATGTATTCAGCGCGCTATAGGGCGGTTTGGCTAAAGCCAGGGTAATAATATTATTACTTTGTAGGCACCTTGAACATCCCCTGGCATGGGTATAAGCACATTGTAAATGCAGATATCATAGACAGTTTATTCTACAAATGTTGTCTACAACTACAGCTGATACTAAACAGCGTTTGGAAAGTTGCGAAATGTGGTTTTTAAGAAGAATGATGAAAATCCCCTGGACTGACAAAGTTAGTAATGAGGAAATTCTTACACGAGCTGGATTGCAAAGGAAAATGATATGTGAGATGCTGATTAGGCAGTTGAAGTTCATGGGTCACATTACACGTAAAGAAGGCCTAGAGAATCTTGCTTTGACAGAGAAAATTGTGGGAAGAAGGAGTAGGGGAAGAAGGAGTATACTTTTGATGGACAGTCTACAGAAATTGTTGGAAGAGAGAGGAGTGAAAGAAGTGGGAGTGGTACTAATACAGAAGGCTAGGAGCCGAGGGTTGTGGAACAGCATGATCGCCAAAGTCAAACGATATGGCACTTAGAGAGAGAGAGAGAGTTGTCTACAAAACATGCTTACTTCAAGCGCTTGTCTGACATCGGCCAATACTTGCTCCACGCTGGTTGTGTTGCTCAGGTACTGATCATAGAGGTAGTTGGTCCGGGCACGTTTGATTATCTTATCATCTACGTCTGTGATATTCATGACATAGGTCACGTCGTAGTTGAAGTACTTGGTCATCACTCGGCGTAGGATATCAAATGATATGTACGATCTGAAAGATAATTCAAGGAAAAAGTTTATATATATATTTATTTATATATTTATTTATTGATATACACTGTATAAGCATATAGGAAATCATTGAAATAAAATTTGTTTAAAGCCCCACTGTCCTATATAGAAAACAATGCCTAAGCTGTGCCCGTTGGTCCCCCATATGGTCCTCTTTTTCTTATGTTAATTGAAAGCCGTGTTGATGAGATAGCCACCTGTCAGTGACCTCGCTGGCTGGTCCAATCCCCCCTGGCCAAACTAGTACAGACAGGCTTTAAAGCATGAGTAAGTAGTAGGTCTATAATACCTTGCATGTCCCATGTGAGCTGCGTCATAGACGGTGGGTCCACAGCTATACCATGATACCTGCTTGCCTTCTTGAGGAACAAACAATTCTTTCTGTCTCGTTAGACTGTTGAAGAGGCGAAGCTGAGCCTTCTGGGCTCCGCTCGGGGGCTTCCATTCTGGCTGACAGCGCTTCTTTCCTGCTTAAAAAAAAAGAGGGGAAACAGAACATCTAAAATACATTGACTCCATTGTTAAGTTTGAGATTGCTTTAAAGACGCACTTATTTAAAGCTCCACTGTCCTACTTGTAGCTACCTGCTCCCTACATGTAGAAAACTTCCCCAATCGGTGCCTGTTGGTCCCCCATGATCCTCTATTTCTTATGTTATTTGAGAGCTGAGTTGATGAGATAGCCACCTGTCAGTGACCTCGCTGTGTGGTCTAATCCCTCCTAGCCACACTAGTGTTGATAAGCTTTAACATTTTATTCATCCATTTTTTTCCGTTACCCAGTACATCTTGTCTTTGTATTCTGTTGTGTTTTTCTCTAGAGCGCTTAGGGACAAGTTTTAATACTATGTGTTATGCGCTACACAAGAACGGTTAATTGTTATTACTATTATTATCAGCCGATAGCTTCATCAGAAACCTTTTGAATGAAAACTTGAAAAAACTAAATTTTAGGGTTGGTAATTAAAAGCTTAAACTACATGAAACACAACCACTTTCTCCTAAGGATAATTCTATATATGACAAAGAGTTGTCTTTGGAACCACTTCTACTGTATCTTTAGAGATGGGATCCAGGGGACAGAGCCCCCGAACGCTCTCCTGTGTTAGCGATTTAGAACCTTCTTAGTTCAAGATACATGTCTTGAGCAATTAAAACTCAAATTCATCGCATGAAATTTAAGATGCACTGCCCCTCACAAACTCTCTCCTGACCAAAGGACAATTTTATAGAACAAAGCCAAGGGTTTTCTTTGACTTTGAAACCACGTCAAAGTTCTATATTTTCGCTGTGCCACAGATTGAGTCTAGATCTAGTACTAGTAGTAGTAGTACGGGGCACTGGCAGAGCCTTTGCCTATGCAGAATGAAGGGTGCGTGCGTGCACAGGCGCGGATCCAGGATTTTCCAATAGGGGGGGCCGGAAATTTGAAAATTGCGCAGACAGTTTTTTTCAACTCATTTTCAAGGTCATATTAGAAGCGCTATATAAGTAGCCACTATTATTATTATTACACCGGTACAATTTTTGACATTTTCATCAGGGGAGGGGGGGGGGCTATATCATCTTGCCCGAAAAAGTAATTTTCTGGTTTCACAATTCGGCTAGTGAGCGAAGCGAGCGAGCAAAAATTTGGGCATAATATGTATTATGTAAAAGTGTTGTTTATCACCAAAATAAACGAGAAAAGATATCAAAAATTCATTTTCGGACAGCTTGCATATACCTTGGCACCATGAACTTGTATGATCTAATGCAAGTTAACATTTAATATTTCTTTAATCTTAAGTATGTTGAATATTAATTTAAATTATTTGTATGCGCCTTGAGAAAGAAGACAATTTGTTGTACCATTCGCGACTCTGAAGCCTTGTTTGAAAGCAGTTTTCCCCCTCCCGCGCGGAGATTGGCAGCTTCGATGTGTCATTAAATTATTAGAGAAAGAAAAGGATTCGTTGTACCTTTCCGACTCTTAATTCTTGTCTGAATTCAGTTTTCCACCCTCCCGCGCGAAGCGCGGAAGCTTTGACCCTTTCATAGTTTAATGAAATTCCTAGAGAAAGAAGAAGATTTGTTGAACCATTCTCGACTCTGAAGCCTTGTTTGAAAGCAGTTTTCCCCCTCCCGCGCGGAGATTGGCAGCTTCGATGTGTCATTAAATTATTAGAGAAAGAAAAGGATCTGTTGTACCTTTCTCGACTCTTAATTCTTGTCTGAATTCAGTTTTCCACCCTCCCGCGCGAAGCGCGGAAGCTTTGACACTTTCATAGTTTAATGAAATTCCTAGAGAAAGAAGAAGATTCGTTGTTCCATTCTCAACTCTAAATCCTTGTCTGAATTGAGTCCCCCTCCCCCTCCCTCGCGAAGCGCGAAAGCTTTGACGTTTCATTAAAGTATTAGAGAAAGAAGATGATTCGTTGTTCTATTCTCGACTCTAAATCCTTGTCTGAATTCAGTTGCCCCCCCCCCCTCCCGCGCTTTGTGTGGAAGCTTAACGTTTCATTAAATTATTCGGGAAAGAAGACGATTCGTTGTACCGTTTTCGACTCTTTATCCTTGTCTGAATTGAGTCCCCCTCCCCCTCCCGTGCGAAGCGCGGAAGCTTTGAAGTTTCATCAAAGTATTAGAGAAAGAAGATGATTCGTTGTTCCATTCTCGACTCTAAATCCTTGTCTGAATTCAGTTGCCCCCCCCCCCCCTCCTGCGCTTTGCGTGGAAGCTTAACGTTTCATTAAATTATTCGGGAAAGAAGACGATTCGTTGTACCGTTCTCGACTCTTTATCCTTGTCTGAATTGAGTCCCCCTCCCGCGCGAAGCGCGGAAGCTGTGACGTTTCATTAAAGTATTAGAGAAAGAAGACGATTCGTTGTTCCATTCTCGACTCTAAATCCTTGTAGGAATTCAGTTGCCCCCCCCCCCCCCTCCCGCGCTTTGCGTGGAAGCTTAACGTTTCATCAAATTATTCGGGAAAGAAGACGATTCGTTGTACTGTTTTCGACTCTTTATCCTTGTCTGAATTGAGTCCCCCTCCCCCTCCCGCGCTTTGCGTGGAAGCTTAACGTTTCATTAAATTATTCGGGAAAGAAGACGATTCGTTGTACCGTTCTCGACTCTTTATCCTTGTCTGAATTGAGTCCTCCCCCCTTCCGCGCAAAGCGCGGAAGCTTTGACATTTCATTAAGTTATTAGAGAAAGAAGACGATTCGTTGTACCGTTCTCGACTTGTCAGAATTTTCAAAAATGTTTCTTTGTCTACTCCTTTTTCGTCCTGTCCTCTTACTGCCCCTACCGCCTCTGTCTACGCGCCTGTTTTAAAGGGAAAATGAAACAATCATGATTGTGATAGCACACAATTAAGTTAGTAAAAATGAAAGAAAAAAAAAATCTATTACACTAACCATGGATAAATCACGACCGGGAGCGTAGCGACCAAGGGAGATTTTGCAATGTTGAAATTATGCATTCTAGAAAATCCCTAAGGACAATTATGTACGTTCTTTCCATTTTATTTATATTTCTAAATTTCCTGGGGGACATGTCTCCCTATCGGGCCAAGGATTGCCGCCCCTGCCCATGATTACTACCAACATGAGTTCATATACAAGCACAAGCGAGTTGGTATGAGCTGAATCCAAATGAAGGGCAAAATAAGCGGCCCTATCGTTAATTTAAAATTTGACTGTTGAGTATAACCAAAATATTGTGCCCTTTTCAAATTTTTCACTAAAGAGTGATGACCTTTGTAGCGCAGGGGCTGTTTTTAACGTTTAAAGTTTCCGAGGCTCGAGAGTTTGTGCGGCCGGCCCGGCCCCCTCTATTCAATAACGTTTGCCAAGCCTTCTGGAATGACCCCAAATCTCCAGATTACAGTTTTTCCCTTATTCGTTGTTACTGTCAATTAGCGCCATTTCCTTGTCTTTCCCCATTTATCACCCGACTTTTCTCTCCCCCCCCCCCCCCACACACACACACTCAGTGGTATCTAGGGTACGCGCATGTAACTATGTTCCCTCTCATTGAAAGCATCCCTCTATCTCCGGTGTGTAAAGTCAGTACGGGCCGGATTTTTGGGGAACACAAACTCTGACCCTCTGACCCCGGACCGGGAGGGAGGGGGGGGGGGGGGGGGGGGGGGGGGGGGGGGCTTTCTTTTTTTTTTTTCTCCCTGTTCTCTCTATCTCTCTGTTTCTTTTCTCTTCTTTCTTTTCTCTTCTCTTTTCTTTTCTCTTCTTCTTTCTTTTCTCTTTTCCGTTTTTTCTTTTCTTCTCCTTTCTTTTTTCTCTTCTTTTCGTCCTCTTTTTCCCCTTTTTTGCGCCGCCAATAGGGGGGGCCGCGGCCGTTTCGGCCCCCCCCTGGATCCGCCACTGGTGCAGAACACGCTGATTCCTGAAGTTCTTGAATTTTTAACAATTTAGAAAATTCAAAACGGCCATCATGGATAAGTCTTGTATCAATTCATTTTACACTGGTTTTAGAAATCTCTCGACTTGTCTCGAGCTTTTGGGCATTAATTATTTAGACTAGATCTAGTCTAAGTCTAATAATAATAATAATAAATTACATTTATATAGCGCTTAATACAAAGTTTCTAAGCGCTTAACAAAAAATAAAATTAAAGTAGACCTCTAGGTCTAGATCTAGAACGTTAACTTACAAATTACAAGAATAGACCTAGACTCTAGATCTAATTAATTATTCTTTCTTTCTTAAGTTTACTTTTACATATTAATTCATCTTACCATCTGTTGACATATTTCGGTTCTCGTTGCCTTCAAAGTTCAAATAATGAATCTGATGTCCACTCTTTAGCGTCCAGAAAACAAGATTTATGGTATTCAAATGTTAAGCCACATCGAAACAAATAGGTGGTACACGTGAATTGCACTGCTAACACAGCTGGTCCCGATTTCCGATCTGATCACACACGTATACAAATTGTACACAAAATGTGGATGATGAAATACCCACGAAACTAAAAAAGGGACAAGCCCCTAGACGACTCCATTAAATTTGAAGGGGTGTTAATCATTTCAAATTATTAGTAAGATCATCATCGTATGACACTAGCTTAATGAAGTAATAATACCTAGTTAATTCACAATTTTAAAATATAAATCTACTGGTTTGTCATTTTCATGAAGAAAAAAAAAATCAATTAAAGTCTTTGAAACATCCCTTATCCCAATCGGTCCATAAATTGGTCTCAACCACCCTTGCGGTGTCTAGTCTTAACAAAGCTACCTATGTCTCGACCAGGACATTAAAAAGATATCGCCAATTCAATTTTTTAACGTCAAATAGTTGATGAATATCTAAAAATGGCTTCAAATTTATTATTTAGAATTAAAGATTTTTTTTTTTAACTTAAAAGATGAATCATGATTTGCAGTTGTTCTCATAAGTGTGCATAAAGTGTATAATGACTCGATGGTAAAGACTATTCGATAACAATAATACAGTATACGCGGGAAAATCCGAAAAAACGCGCCACACACATACAATATTAAGTAAATAGAGATCATATCGAGGCAGAACTGCAGAGAGAAGTCTCCAACACCTTTTCAAAGTTTGCAGTTGTCGAAGGGTAAGTCAATAAAATCTGCTCTGCTAGTCTAGGTGTTAACTTGGAGAAGATATAAAAGATGGGTTTGTTTGACAGGTTTCGTCATAGATCATTATAATTTAGAACGTGAGTTCGTCTTATCTGAAGTGAAGTGAAGAGTGAAGCTGACCCGTCGGCCGTCGCGCGTCGCGCCTAGCTAGCTAGCTCTCGCCTCGGGCTTCGCTGTCGCCGGAATTTAGCAGGTAAGGGGTTGCTGCAGGCGGCCTGCGCCTGTTGCCTAGCTCATCCTTACATGGTGGAGATCAGGCAATCAGGGCTCAGGCGATAGCTAGGACATGCATTTTCATTGCCTGGCTTGCGCCTGTTTACCTGGTTTTGTGTGCTAAACCCTTCCCATAGTCATTGCACACATCCTATGCAGTCGACTACATAGTTAGTACAGACTAGTTCTAACTTAGGGTCTAGATTCTATGTGCATTGCAAAATTGGTCAACGTTTTAAAAAAATAAATTTCGATCTAGAAATAGAATCTAGATTCAAACCTTTATCTCAGTGTTGTGATCCTGAAGGTGATAGTCTAGAATCTACTCAATAAATGAGGTGTCATATGATTATGAAAGAGGAGATTAATCTCCATATTTCCAAAGGGGTGGGGTGTCATTTCGGATTTCTGGATAGAGGTCTAACGGCGCTTGTTCAGAAACGTATCCAAAATGTGACCCGTAATTCCGGTGTGGAGATGCTCTACTAAAACTTAGGCCTAGATCTAGGCCTACTTACCCAAAATGAAATAAATATTCATTAAATGCGCATACCGATGGTGGGTTGCGGGCGGGCGCGCGACTGTGTGAAGTTATCTACTCAAGAGGGTCGTGGCTCACTATCACCCCTGAGATTGATCGAAGGAAGCAGACTGCACCATAGATAGAAGAAGAATTTTTAAAGTACGACTTTCACCATTCACTGTGGAATACTGTAAAGAGTCTGCCGGTAGTCTTTAAAGGGATTGGGTAACTTTGTCTCAGATTCTGAAACTAAATCCTGGATTTAGCTCATGCTGCAATGATAATTATAAACCTTTAGGTCAGTCAGGAATCCCATGACTTCTACAAGCCTGTCTGATTATCAAGATATTTATACCGGTAATTGGAAATCGAATTTTTTTTTTTTTTTTTCCTGAACTGTTTTCATAACACTACAGTCTATTGGGGAAAACGAGTATGGTAAAACCTGTCACTCAAAGATTTTTTCTTTTCTGAGGCACTTCTTGATCAGGTTGAAGTGCAATTTTTTTAGGGCTTCAATACTACATCATATCACAGACACTGATACACTTAGATCTTCTAGGGCCGTGCATCTCAGATTTAACAATTTTAAACCATGCCTTTAAAACATTAAAGAGATCTAATTATTAAAGGTAATCCAAGTTTTGGTTTGGGGTCATGAATTTGGTTCAAATGAACATATTGGAAGCATACCGGTATACAATATACATGCGATCATACAATATTCAGTGATCGTTGTCGCGGTTGAAATCGAGTCTAAAGTTATGAAATTGTAAATAATAAACTCTTTATGTTGTATAGCTCCCTCTCTAGGTCAAGATATTAATTAAGCTATAAAACGATGTTTCTTGACTAAAATCGACCGTTTAGCTATTCCCGTTTGGAAATTATATATCACAACTACATATTCTGAGATTTTCATGGTCATCGCAGCTACCATTGTACGGCCGTAGGCGCTGTTTGAAATTTTTATATTCAATTTTTCTCGAAAGCAGAAGTGTTTTAGGCGCTAAATTTCTAGTGCTTATAATACATCCACAGGGGCATCCAAATATATCAAAATTGTAAAGAATCACTATCCTTCCAATTTTCAAAATTTCCCAAAACTTTGTATTACCTTTAAATACCTTTTTCAGGATACCTTATTTCAGAAGATTATTTCTGTGACTGAAGCTCCTCTCCAAACCATGGACAATACTACACCATATCACAGACACTGATAACACATAGGGCCGTGCATTTCATATTTAACATTTGTAAACGATGCCTTTAAAACATTAAAGAGATGTAATTATTAAATACTTTTTTCAGGATACCTTATTCAGAAGATTATTTCTGTGACTGAAGCTCCTCTCCAAACCATGGACAATACTACACCATATCACAGACACTGATAACACATAGGGCCGTGCATTTCATATTTAACATTTTTAAACGATGCCTTTAAAACATTAAAGAGATGTAATTATTAAATACTTTTTTAAGGATACCTTATTCAGAAGATTATTTCTGTGACTGAAGCTCCTCTCCAAACCATGGACAATACTACACCATATCACAGACACTGATAACACATAGGGCCGTGCATTTCATATTTAACATTTGTAAACGATGCCTTTAAAACATTAAAGAGATGTAATTATTAAATACTTTTTTCAGGATACCTTATTCAGAAGATGATGTCTGTGACTGAAGCTCCTCTCAAAACCATGGAAAATACTACACCATATCACAGACACTGATAACACATAGGGCCGTGCATTTCATATTTAACATTTTTAAACGATGCCTTTAAAACATTAAAGAGACCTAATTATTAAATACCTTTTTGCAGGAAACCTTGTTCAGAAGATTATGTCTGTGACTGACACTCCTCTCCAAACCATGGACACCAATTTGAAAGCAGCCAAAGAGAACGGCATCACCGCCTCCACAGAGAAAATGGACTGTGAAGGCGTTATGCCACCCCCTCCGAAACATGATGAAGACCAGTACCTAGACCTAATCAGGCACATCCAGGCCCACGGACATGTCAAGGGCGACAGGACCGGGACCGGAACCAAGTCTATCTTTGGTGCACAGTCCAGATACAATCTTAGAGGTATGAGTGTAACCAGGGCCCTGTTTCATTAAACTTGTTATCAATAACAAGTTACAAACTACTGTTATAAGCTACTGAAATCATGGTATCTGATTGGCTGAGAGCAAATTTGTCATAGAAATTTAGCAGTTGTTATAGATAACAAGTTTATGAAACGGGCCTCTAGGGTCTCTTTCTCAAAGCCGTCATTTAAGTTTTAAGTTCATGAAAATCCCATTGAGGTATGATAATTAATGTAACCTGGGGGGGGGGGGGTGTTTCACAAAGATCCTAAGTTGAACTTATTTTTAAGTTGGACTTAACAATTGTGGAAGGCCATTAGCATCCTTGAAAATATTTTGTAAAAGATATTTCAAAAGGCATAAAATGTTGATTCAATTTCAAATCATTCATATTTTCTATTTTCATAGGAGATTTCATTTTCTTGATGTGGAATTTATGAAAAGTCTAAAATACTTGAATTTGTGCTTTTGAATATATATTTCATTATGAGGCTACAAATGGCTCTCCATAATATTAAAGTCCAACTTAGAGTTAAGTTTGACTTAAAATTGTTGTGAAACACCCCCTGGAGTCTCTTTCTTAAAGCCGTCATTTAAGTCTTAAGTTCATGAAAATCCCATCGAAATTTCTATGAGCTGTCCCAGAACCACTTTTGACGGTTTCATGAAACTTGCCCCTAATGAATATAGGCTATAGTCCTATACAATAAATGCAAGGTTTCCTTAGTCACAGGGGTGTTAAATCACTTAAAAAGAGCAGAACTTGTTAAATCAACAAAAAACAAGTATGGAAATAGGCCAAATCTCTTTCAGTACTTAAAGCTAGCTAACCTTGAGCTCTGCATGGTATGGGAATTGTATTTTGAGAGAAATTTGTTATGATTTATTCTGGATTGTTTAGCCTGCAGTAGATTGGTTGTTTAAACCTTTGAAATAAAAAGAAACGCACAAAAACTTAATGGGTATCATCTTCTATGAAAACCACAACTCCCATTTGCACATATAGTGACGTGTGTTAAGCACATGGTGTCGGTCCCACTTATCCAGATTTTCTTCTCTTTCTATGCTCATAGTGTAAGGGCTAAAGTAGAGCCATATATTTGCCAAGAACACACCGGTACAAAGTTTGTTGAATAAAAGTTTATTTAATAAAAAGTTCCATGGGAAGCATATCTACCAGGGGTGCCAAAGTAAACTTTTGCGGATATTGGGTCAGAACAAATTGTTTCTTGGAGCACGAAGGACAAACAGGGCGTTGAAAAGAGCAAGGTGTGATGATTTCTATAGCTTTGTCAGGAACCAAGGAATATAACAGTCTGCTGTTTGCAAAGACCTGTACATTTCTCTCTTTCAATTATTTTCTTTTGGATTCCGTAATAATAATAATAATGATAATAATTGATAATATTGTTAATGATAATAATATGGTCTAAGCTTAACTGAGGGAAGTGCCCCCCCCCCCTTCTTGCTTAAAGAGGTTCGCTTAAAAAAGAAAGAAAAAAAGAGCCATCCAAGGAGGAGAATGCTCCGTCTGATATAACAATGCAACCATGCAAACAACATGTACATGTATGTAGGACACGGCGACACAGTTATTTGTGAAACCGTTTCAGTGTTCAAAACTGTACCTGAAACCTTATTTTCAAACAGAAACATGAAAAATTCTCCCTAACCTTGGAAAAGGGACACCAGAGGCGGTGCTCCCGGGGGGGGGGGGGGCAGGGGACACAGTGCCCCATCATCTTTTCAAGTACTCCAAGAATGCCCCTTTTTACATAGGAAAACTGCTCCCCCCCCCCCCTTTTACTCAAATGCTCTGTTCTGTAAAATAGATTCCTGTTACACATTCTTGTAAGTGCCCCTGACCGTCTGTGATAATTGCCCCTATGTAAATCTGAGAGGTGCCCCTTTTTACTTTGACAAGTAATCCATTTCCTTTGTAAGAAGTTACCCTTTCCCTTCTAGTAAGTGCCCCTCTCACCTCCTAAAAGTGCCCCTTTTTATTGTGATAACTGCCCTTTTTAGTAAGTTAATAGCCCTTTCCCCTTGTCATATTATATGCCTCTTTTTACTTCTTTTTTCCAGACAGCGCCCTTTTTGTTGGTGCCCCCCCCCCCCCCCACTGAGGGACACCCCCTCTCAGACCATCCCCTCCCCACTAAAATCCTAATCATGGGCCTGATATGGTTAATTTATATATACTGTAGTGCATTACATAATACAATTTGATGCTCGATACAATCGGACAACACATACAGAAAATACTTCGCATATATTCTACAATACTAAGTTACTGACCTCATCTATTACATTCTTTTTCTTCTTCCTCTTCTGTTTTATTTGAGGGGGGATGTGTCCTACTTTTCAATATCATTGGAATACATGTACATTTGTAAAAATACAGATCTATTACCAAGTACATGGACATCTATTGTAATTGAATTATATGCTTTTGAGATTGACCTACACATTATTCCTACCGCTGTTATCTATCCGTTTGAATTTGTACTTTTATTTGAAATCCAACCTCAAGTTTTGGTTACAATTAAGAAATAAATAATAATATTTATACACTGTAACCTGACAGAAAAACAAATGTTGAACAGAGTACTAGCTGGGACGGGTTGTTGTGTAATGGTGGTGGTGGGAGGGGTTGGGGGGGGGGGGTGATAATTCTTTGTTTTCCTTTTCTCCAAGAATCTTCGAGAGCTTCCAGATCTCAGTTGCTCACTTCTCCTGTGTATATTCCCCTTTTATTCACTTTCATCTTTTCACTTTCAGACCAATTCCCTCTCCTAACAACCAAGCGAGTGTTCTGGCGAGGAGTGGCCGAGGAGCTGCTCTGGTTTGTGAAGGGTTGCACCAATGCTACGGAACTCCAGGATAAGAAGATCCACATCTGGGATGCCAACGGTTCTAAGGACTTCCTCGAGAAGAGAGGCCTAGGTCATTACGAAGAAGGTAAACATGACATGGTAATCGGACATTGCTCCAGCAACATTCGATCTAGGGGGTGTTTCACAAAGACTAAGATCAACTTTAAGTGGTACTTTACCATGGCATCGAATTCATAAGAGGCACAAATAATTAAGATGTTAACTGTATATGTAAGGTTGAGGGTTTGAATCTCAACCCAATGTGCTTATATTGCCCAAGTGATTACTGACGAAAAAATATCCTTGTTATGTATTAATTTATGTTGAAAGTGTATCAATTATCTACAAATAAATTGTGTTTGGATAAAGGGTATAAAGACAAAAAGATAGCATGAAAAGGAGTCTTGCTTAGTGTCCGTCTGGGCTCTATTTTATGCCATGTTTTCTTTATTTTCTTCATACGAGTGCGTTGAGTAGTGTACTCACAAGTAGCTGTTATGTTAATTGGGAGTATACTTCTGGAACAGAAGTGGTATTAACAGGTAATATTTTGAATATAGTATTACCACATGGAACTACTATCTTCATACAAAACAACATTTTGTTTGGTGGTTGTTTTACTTTAAAGCATTGCCCCCCCCCCCCCCTATTCAAATCCTACACATGTTTCATGTTAAATTTGTTTGTATAAACATCAGGTGATCTTGGTCCAGTCTATGGCTTCCAATGGCGTCATTTCGGTGCTGAATACAAGGATCGTTTTACTGATTACACCGGGCAAGGTGTGGACCAGCTCGCTAACGTCATCGAGACGATCAAGAATAACCCCGATGATAGAAGGATTATTATGTCTGCTTGGAACCCTCCAGGTAAACATCTCTCATTTATGTATTTTTATGTTTTCTTACTATTTCTTATTTTTATGTTACGTACATTTCCTAATTTTTTGGTCCAATTTCTTCATTTTTTGTTACAATTTATAATTTTTATTTCTATTTCTCATCTTATGTTACATTTCCTCAGTTTTTTTTTCTCTCTGATTTCTCTATTTTTTTCTTGTACCATTTCTCATTCTTTCCTTTACCAATTCTCATTTTTATGTTACATTTCATTTTTCTCCTACAATTTCTTCTTTTTTGTAATTTTACAAATTTTCATATTTTGTCACAATTTCCTTATTTTTCTTACCATTTCTCATGTCTGCTACTATTTCTTATATTTGTTACCATTTATTCTTTTGTTGGTATATATATTTCTCTTTTTTTTCCTTCTTTTTTACATGTCTATTTCTTTCGTCACTTGCACCTCTTCTGTTTTCCTAGAATGACTTTGCACAGAATGACTTTGCACACAGAACCTAAGTTGAGCATACATGTACATGTATATACACCAAGGAGAATAATAATAATAATGACATCGGGTTTAATTTAATCCAAGGCCACCAAGGCCATGGCCTTGGATGCCCCTTTGATTGGCCTCAATGCCCCTCTCATTGGCCTTGGAGATATTTGTGCCCTTTCCAATTCTTCCTATTTGTGCTGTAATATAGGAATGTGCCCTACAGAAAAGTGGCCTTGCCCTAAAAATATTGAAATTTTAGACCTGTTTGAATGATAATAATGATGATAATAATGATGATGATGATGATGATGATGATGATAATAACCATATATTAATATAGCGCATTTTCGATTTACAGCACTTTACAACTATGTTATTAACAGAAGAGGTGAGCTTTAAAGATATTTTTTTAAAGAATGCTGGTTGCAAAGAAATCTGGATAGGTCATTTCACAGTTCTTTAGTGCAATAGACGCACAAGCTAACAAACTAGGACTTCAGAACATAACAAATGAATGAATACAATACATTTACCTGAAAGTTAAATTTCGGATCAATTTCATTCTACTTTATCAGTTAATTCATTGCACTGGAGCAAAGAAAATAACATGTTTTGATTTGTTCACTGTCACAGATCTGCCCAAGATGGCGCTACCACCCTGCCATGCTTTTGTCCAGTTTTACGTCTGTAACGGGGAGCTTTCCTGCCAACTATACCAGAGATCGGGAGACATGGTGGGTAGTCTTTGCATAAAGAATGAAGATAATTGCAATGCTATTAATTCTCAAATTATAATGAGTCTAGTATATATTAATGTGATGGAATTTTACACCATTCAAAAAGGGATATGACCCCGATTCTGATAACTAAATTCTTTTTTTTGTAAATACACAGGATAGGGGTTAATGAATAAAAAAGAAACCACACTTTCAAATTTAAAAAAACCTGGAATGGTAGCATGGACGGCATTTGTTACCTCTTGAAACGCTGAACATACCGCGGTGTATGCAGCTGCAAATACAGTGGCGTTTCATTTTGTTTACAAGCGACGGAATCCTTTATTTTGTTATCCTTGCATTTTCATCAAAATAATACCATGCGCGGGTTCAGAACGAGGCAATAGATTAAACATTTAGCCTGAGGGTAATGAAGTAAGAGCAATAAGTAAGATGACAAAACAGGCACTGAAAATTTGTGAGATGTCATGGGACATCGTCTGCTTGTGCAAATCATGTTTAATATGTGACGTCACACGTCTCAACAGCGTTTGGAGAGCTTTTCAGGTGCTATGCCGGGGCTGCATTTAAGCGTTTCGTAATTGATAATAATCATTACTTTGAATGTTTCAAAGCACTGAATTTTGATAACCTTGTCCAATCAAAGTTTCAACTTTGCAATAATGACAAAAAAGTTAGTTTTTAAAATCAATGAACCTTCTCTTTAACATTTATTTGTTTGTTTTTTAAACTCCAGGGTCTGGGAGTGCCTTTCAACATCGCCAGTTACTCTCTCCTCACATACATGATTGCTCATGTGACTGGCCTCAAACCAGGAGATTTTGTGCACACCTTGGGTGATGCGCATGTGTATCTGAATCACATCGAACCTCTCAAAGAACAGGTAAGAGACTGGGAGTACAAGACTAGCTATGGGTTTGAAAAGAACGATTTTGTCAAACCTCTCTCCATTACTATTTCACCCTAAAAGGGGACATGGGGGGGGGGGATGAGGACTGGCCTTTTCTTAAGCCTTGTTGAAATATACATTTATTTCCATGCAACAGAAAAAAGACAATCATATGCACTGCACAGAGAATCGGTGGGGTGACAAAACCTTGTATCTCAAAAATCATGAATTTTCAGGAGAGCGAAAAAACTGTCCTGTCTCATCAAATTTAGTGCTGTGACACCGTCCTTTCTTTTTAAAACTGGAATATTTATACAATTTTTAATGTCATTGTTGAAATACAGTAAAATAATTGTTTTTATATTTGAAAGTGAGTTACAAGGTTTTTGCTTTTATCTACATTGAGATACAAGTTTTTAGTTTTTATTCAAATTGAGATACGAGTTCTTACTTTAAACTCTGAATGAGTTACGAGTTCTTACTTTAAACTCTGAATGAGTTAACCCTTACTGTACTGGGGGGGGGGGCCTGGGAGGCCCCCCCCCCCCCCCCTCAACATTTTCGGAGATTGCGCCGCAACCGCTTGGAATTTTGAATTGTCATTTCATGACTTTTTTCCCTCAAGTCTTACGCACATTTTGATACCATTTTCGTCGAAATCGGATATACCTGTAAGGCGTTACATAACAATTAGTATGCGCATGTCATCAAAAAAAGAATAAAAAATTAAAAATCGCATCAAAATTTGCATAAATTATCATTATTAATTACATTAAAATAACTTTTTTGTGTTAGAAAAGAAGTTTCATATGAATAATGAGTTTCAACATTTAAAAAGTGGAGTTTGACACGTTTTCTGTAAAATGCATAAAATTAGCGCATTTTGCATAATTAATTAGGCTAACAACAAAAATTTGCATATTCGGAAAAAACTAATTATACCATCTTGTTCCTTACGTAAATATCTACAAACATGCACATTTCCGTGTTCATCGGACAATCGATGGCCGAGATCATAGGGGGGGGGGGGGCCTCCCAGGCCCCCCCCCCCCCCCCCCCCCAGTCAGAGGGTGCTCAAAATAGCCCAGTACAGTAAGGGTTAAGAGGATTTGGTTGAATAAGTTACGAGGATTTGAATACACTAACTTCGGTACTGTTAGGCTGTGTGTGAGTTACAAGAAGAAGGAATTACGTATCTCATGTTATGAGGTTTTGTGAGTGCAGCTTCAAAGGGGGTTAAAATTACGAGGTTTAGTTTAAGGGTTTTTGTGTGGAATTTGTGAAAAAACCGAGACAGGAGGCGTTCCATAGATTTATCAGGTGGTTGTCGTAGGCCATTAGGTACACAATTATGCAAACAAAATCAAAATCTCAAAAAATTGAGATCCGAGGTTTTGTCACCCCACCGACGATATGGGACTGCAAACACGTGACCTGAAAAGTTTGGTCCAAACTTGTCAGCTGAATCTCATGATTCTCATCATATTTTGGAAATTAGACCATTTAAATTTTAATACTTTTCAGGGGAGATTTCTACTATGATTTCCTTTCAAATTGACAAACGGTGAATAAGAAACCTTACCAATTATTGTTCATCGTAACCGGTCAAAGCTTAACCTTTTCTTTATTTAATTCTGTAACTTGATTTGTTTTCTTCCACACAGCTGAAGCGAGTTCCCCGTCAATTCCCCAAGCTCAACATCAAGAGGAAGGTCACCAACATCGACGACTTCAAATTTGAAGACTTTGAGATCGAGGGATACAAACCATACCCGAAGATCACTATGCAGATGGCTGTGTGAGGGTCATTCACAAGGACAGTGTGAAGATCATTCACAATGAAAGTGTGAAGATCACTATGCAGATGGTTGTGTGGGGGTCATTCACAATGACAGTGTGAAGGTCATGCTCAATGACATTAAAAGTCAAGGACAATCATGATAAGCATGCATGACATGCACAAGGACAATTGAGGCTCATTTTGATATGAAGCATATCATTCATGCATCAAAACTGTATCGTATCTGAACCAGCCTTTAAAATGCATGTCTTACTGTAACCTCATGATATGTGAATATCCTGCTGATGAGAAGGTGTACTATCATCTAATCTTGATTCTTTTATACATACATGTACATAAGAGATTGGTGCCAATTTTGATTGTCTGTATGTATCGTCAGAGGTATGGTCTATTGATATACGTGTAATACAAATCTATACAAATTATGTTAATGCCTGGGAATTAGTTCAATATTTGATCTATCCGTACTCTAGTTGAGGCTGTTAGTATCTATCGTACGAAGCTGTCAGGCTGAGCATAATAGGTGCAGAGCAGCCTCAACAAGAGCCGGTAGATCTTGTACTGAATGAATGGAAAATGCATTATTTGTATTATACAGTGTACAACAAAAACTCATTGATCCTTGTTGTTTGAGGTAAAAAGAATCCATTCCAAGATTTGTTTGTGTCATTATCGCTGACCAAAAAAATCCCAAGGTTAATAATGTGCGCACAGCTAATTGCACTTACTATAATGACAGTGTCATACATATGCATCCTCTGCACAGACTGCATTGCATACTTTAAATTTGTTAGACAGTCTTGGAAACTATTGCACGCTTCTTTAGGAAAGATAAAATGGTGCTCGTCTCCGTAAATGAATCGCCCATCACCGCGTCTAACCGATCATATGATTAGGATCTAAGAGTGAGTAAGTTGTATAATATTTTCATGTAACTGTACAAATAAAAATGTATATATCAACGACAATGTTACATATTTGTGGAGATTCTAAAATGGATGGATTGGAACAATTTGTCTATAAGACAGGAGTTCTCACAGAGAGAGAAAAAAACATATATTTATATATTACTTAGAATTGGTCTTGTATATAGAACTTTTGTAGTAAACATTTTAAGAGTGCTTTTGTATAAAAACCATTCCAATTGTTTTCTGACCTTGGATCCTCCAGCACTTATCCTTTTGGTACCAGCGAGGTTTTCATACTGTAAAATCCAATGTTTTTGCGTTAAGTTATATTCACGGTTCAAAGGTTCAAGGACAATTTTCAAGTTGTTACATTTGTGTAAAGCCATGCACAAATTTTAAAATGATTATCATTTTATTTCCATGGATCATGAACTCGTTACTGAGTATCACAATGAAATATAAATAATCTATAGAAGTTTCCCATTATGATTAGTGTGGTCTTACACTGCGCCGCATGACTCAGTTGACGGCTCATGCTGTAGTGTATGGTTGTCATTTGTGACAGGCTTACTTCATTGATTTTGGAAATTTGGAAATATATTTGTATGTTAAATACGCAGTCAATGAGCGATTATCGCCAGGTGGTCTTTATGTACAGGTTCCATTTATACACATGACAATGTACATCGGTATTCAAGGGAGAAAAGAATAAATTCTTTATAGACGGGTTGTTCTTTCTCATAATGATGGTCTCTAAACTAAAGCAGGTTTGACTGGATTAAACTTTTCAGTTAATGACATGAATCACAATAGACAAGAAATAAACAACATATTAAAGGCAGTTGGCAATGGAGATATAAATATTGGAAACAAACAATGAAAATGTTATAAGAACATGTCTTCCAATTGTTTTTAAATACATATCATGAAAATCTTCCACTTGCGAAAAAGAAGACCAAGTCTACCCTCTTTCTTTGCTATTCTATACTCTAAATCTTTTTGGGGACTTTAAGAGTGCCTTAAATCCATCCATGTTTAGGGAAATCGTTTTCATACATCATCTGCTTCAGTCATCTGCCTGGGCTTATATTATGAATACATTGTAAACGCGATTGCAACTACACCCATATACTTTAAAGACCGTCAATACTACTGGGCTAGAAGGGATTAGACCCCACAGCCAGGTCACTGACAGGTGGCTATCTCATCAACTCAGCTCTCAACTAACATTAGAAAAAGAGGCTCATGGGGGACCAACAGGCACCGATTGGGGAAATCAAAATCAAATTAGCCTTGATATTTGCAAACATGACGATGACGAGGCATTTATCTACATTTGCCACTCCACACCCAGGATAGAAATGGGGACATGGTAGGCTGACGATAGTATTTGTGTTAGTAATTACCATATGCCTTCACCATATGGTAAGAATACTCCTCAGGGAGTGGAGAAGATGCACATTGTGCGTGAATTAATCCGATGAACGGGATAATAATATCTGTATATTTCATATTAAGCGCTATTTAAAGGTACTATGTTCCATTTGCAGGCCCAACAAATGAAAAGATTAATTTCAACGGAATTTGAAAGACAATACTACTTTAGAACTTACCTCAATACGAAAGCTAGGACTTGAAAATGGATTTTATTTAGTGGGAAAATAACGACTATTGGTTGTCGAATCAACTTAAGTGATTGCAATCACCTAAGTAATATTCTGATTTTCAGACCCTTTTGCCGAATGGTCGTACGTCTTGTGCTGCACAAAGATTCAATCGGTTTAATTTGGGCCATTACAAGTAATGGGTTATTGATGTAGACAAATGTTCATGTACTGCACAGCTCATTTTAAGTATTTTATTACCAAAGAAAAAAAATGTCAGTCAGTCAGTCATTAGTGTCTGGCAGCGAAGTCTAGAAGGTAAACAGGTTTCCTTGCATAATTTGAATAGAAGGACACTGCTAATGTTTAAATTTCACATATAGGACATACATGACATATTCATAATTCCTGCAATGTTCTTCAGAATTTGATGTTGGATGCAAAAGGGACATAGTGTCTTTAAATACAGATTATTATTATTATATTATAATTTATTATGAAATCCAAACATTAATTTTGTTGGATATTCCAGTAGGGAATTGAAATAGGTTTTTATTTTTTTAATATAGTTGCAATTGTGTAAGTAGTACATTTTAAAGGGATAGTTGAGTTCTGTTTTCAGACTGCCAATGCCTTCAAAGTCAATGGTTATTGCTCTTATTCTTATCTATGACATTTCTAGTGCCCTTTTAGAACCTAAAATTGCTATGAAAGTAATTTTAGACCCCAAAATGTGTAAAATTTAGCCAATACGAGCATACCAATTCAGCTCCACTTTAAAAAAAACACGGTGACCTTTAATTAATAATTTAATTAAAAATAACAATACATGGGCCGGCTGGTTGTGCGTAATATTAAGCAACACGAAAATGCCAACAGAAAAAACAAATCGGCATTGGCTGAAATACGACGTAAAAGGCGTTATTTCGTTTTTTTCAACGTTTTTTTTCTTCAAATTTGTCAAAATATCTAATATTTGTGGTGGTACACAAGTATTAGAAATCGTTATATTTCAGCCGTCTCTGAACCAATTTTGATCAAACAAAGATGATTTTGTCATTTAAATATTATGTTCTTTCAAATTTTACACTCAGTTTTTCATTATCTCACAAAAAAGTTATTAGTGTAGCGCCCTCTGCAACAGAACTCAACTATCCCATAAATTCCTGTCTACAAAACATTTCCAACCATTCCAATAAAAGGCTCTTGTATTACCAAAATGCATTGCATTTATTTGTTATACTGTTGATACATACGTATATCAATAACAAGAAGAAAACAAACCAATATGTACCTTTTTTTTTGCAATCCTTATTTGTGTATATTTGTAAACTTTAGATTTACACTGTACTTGTATACTTCGGTAGATCTTTTCAAAATGTATTGTGTCTTCATGTGCAGTCAAGGAAAGATCTTATACACTGGTTCACGGTGAGAGAGTGAGGAGGAGAGGGGGGGGGGTAATTAGAGGTTAATAAAGAGAGAGGTCATGGAGAGGCATTTTTAGAACGCTTTAGAGAAGTTATATGTGTATGTGCGTGTGTATCAGTGTATATATGTAAAAGGTTCTAGGTCAACCTCCTGGGCAATACCCCCCTGGCCATTTACCACAGGGACAATTACCCCCCGGAAAATTACCCCAAGGATAACCACTCCCCCCCCCCCCCCCCCCTCGAGGACAATTACTCCCCGGAAAAATTCAGCTTATATAAAAAAAAAATCTTACTATCAGGGTAGACGTCTCCTTTAATGAACAACTATCCTTGTGGATGGTTGTCCTTTTTTTTTGGGGGGGGGGGAATGTTCTAGGGGGTAATTTTGAGGGGTATGGGGTTATTGCCCTCGGAGGTGGGGGGTAATTGTCCTAGGGGGTAATTTTCCGGGGGGAGGGGTAATTTTCAGGTGGGGGGGGGGGGGGGGGGGTATTGGCTAAGGCGGGTATTTTTTTCTGTGGGATAATTTCCGGGGGGTAATTGTTCTGATACGTTTGTCCAGGCGTATAATTGCAATTGCATAAAAGAGAAGGCTGATATTCAAATATCGAAAATTCGTTCGTATGAGCAGAACACCACTCTAAAGTAAAAATGGTCAAAATTTAATAAAACAACTGAAAACTATTACAAATTACATTTTTGTGCATGGCCTGTGTAAATCGATATGAATAATAACCATGGATACAAAATGGGAATACGGGGGGGGGGGGTGATCACTGATATGGTCCTACCTTTACGTGATCGAGCGAGGAATTTATCTCAAGCTATAAAGGGTTGTTTGTACTGTCTCGAAGTGTAAAAATACCCAATCCCACCAACAACAAAAAAACGCCTTTTACCAATAATAGTAGTGGAAAACATGAAAGACATTTTTGGGTTGTCTTGGAGTCGTAGAATCTCAACAGTATTTAACATGTTTAATAAGAGGTGGGGAAATATAAAAAAAATTAAAATAAACGGACTGGAATGGCCAGCGGCCATTCTTTCATGTTGTACAAATTTGAGGACTAATTAGTTTAGGATTTGATAGTCGAAACATTTGTTTGTGTAAATGATTAGTTATGCCATAGATTGAATTTGCAAATTTTCACAATCGAATTTTTGTTGCCGCAGTCACCATCAGACTGCGTTTTATTGCCGCTAGATGGGGTAGTACGACAGTCCTCCACGTACTGGTCATCATACATTATTAGATATAATAATAATAATTGGATTTATATAGCGCCTTTTCCAAAGGTTTCCCAGTCGTATCCTACACTATGCACTTATACTCAGGCGCGGATCCAGGGGGCCGAGCGGGCCTTGCCCCCCCCCCCCCCCAAAAAAAAGAGGGGGGGGGATGAAGGGAAAGGGAAAGAGGAGAGCTAAAGGGAACAAAAAAGAGGATGAACAAAAACAAGGGTAAAAAGAAGGGAGAACAGTTGCGATTAATCCCGTCAAGAACGTGTGGATCAGGAGGGGGCGAAAGGCCCTTGCCTCCCCCCAGCAAACCTAAAACAGAGAGAAGGAAGGGAAGAGAAAAGAAAAGAGGAGAGAATGGAAAGAAGAAAAAAGAGAAGAAGAAAGGTAGGGGAGATCAGTTGTGATTTTCCGCAAACAAATTGTAGATCGGGGGGGGGGGGGGGGTGGGGCATTGGCGTACTGATTTTTTTTTTGGGGGGAGGGGGTCGGGGGAGATGACAGATGCCTCCCAAATATAATTCAAACGTGGGTTTATGTCCTAATTCGATACCGGTGATTTACAAATGTTGCTGAAATAACATTAACAACTCCTCTATTTGTGCATGCCTTGAACCATTTTGTGAAGCATTAATCATAGATGTAGGTCCCCTAGTTGATTACCATAGTAGCACACACACATGCTTTAATAGCAGTCACGCAATACACACTTTTTTGTAAGAGGACACATTTTTTTTTTTTTTTGGTCTCGAAATTTGAAAATTTGACATTTTGCTCCGTTGGGGGGGGGGTAAGATCAGCTTTTTTAGGTCAACCATGGGAATTTTTTTTTATTTTTTTTTTATTTTTTTATATAAAAAAAAAAAAAAAAAAAAAAAAAAAAAATCCAAAAGGGGGGGGGGGGGGTTTTAGAGAAATTTAGGGGGGGGTTTACACACACAAAAAAATTACCAAAGGGGGGGGGTTTAACCCCCCAAAACACCCCCCCCCCCCCCCCTGCGTACGCGCCTGGCAACAATGATATTATTTTTCTTCTTTTATTACTACTTTGTTCTAATGGAATGTCTCTGAGAAGAAGCAAATATGTGTAGAAACCTTGTCAAAAACTTGCAAAAAAGGACTAACTTTGATTTAAAATCCGAAACAAACGAGACAGCGACTTGGGACCTCCAAACGAGAAGCTAATTCCAAGTTTTTAATTTTGCTTTCCTGTTTACAGTTTCTGTCATCAAATACAACAATTTATTCAACGAAAATGGACACAATATGTCCATAATATTTGCTCGTTTTACTCATACATGTGGTATATTTAAAGGGCTCTAAATAAAAAGCTAATGGGTC
>JAVYIG010011748.1:0-58450 GCA_035222895.1 Strongylocentrotus droebachiensis | reverse complement strand
CTTTAACTTGTATACTTTAACACAAAGTAAATGGTGTTCTGACTCAGTCTCAACAGACCCTATAGTGTTTCATGTACATACATGTACATTTATTGTTTTAACCTTATTTTTCAGTGTTTTACAAGTTGTGCTATTAGAGGCTTTCAAAGCCCTAGATGGGGAAAATACAGATTTTTAAGGGAAATTCTAAAAAGCAGTTTCCATTTGACATTGTAATGGCACTTTAGATACCTGTTATGTATCCAATGGCATAGCATGGGTGGAGCCATTGATCAAGGGGTGCTTTTTTCAGAGAGGCAGTCGCACAGATACATTAGACGTTAGAAGAAAAAAAATGGGGGGGGGGGGGTGGTGGATGATCTTGAGCAGAAATGTATGAAATGAGTGTTTTTAGGGTTAGAAGAAACATGCATTTGAAATTAATAATATAAATAGTACACCCATCATTTGTGTAAAATATTAGTTTCTCCTTCACCATACATTATATTTCTCTTAAAATTCATGCAAAATGCAAAACGAAGGAAGCTGAACTTTAATGGTCATTTTTTTTATGTGGATATCAATAAAATACAAAAATCTGCATTTATATTATGAATATCGCCTTTGTTTGCCATCAGTTTGTTATTTCTCTGATTCTCTTGTTCTGAAACCTTGCTATAGTACATTCACCCTATTCCCTCCTTTGTTCATCCTTTCCAAATATTTCTTTCTCTTAATGCTTCTGTTCTAATATATCATCGTTTTCTTGGAAATCTGTATCCTCTTCAAAATAGTCCATCTAAGCAGGACTTTGAAAGACACCATGATGACTGCTTAAACATGTACAGAAAAAAACTAAACAAAGTGGCAGAACGTTTCTAAATGCGTTTTGATTTACTACAGCAGTCATGCTTTTTCATGTGATATTTAATGATTATAATACATTTGTATTAGCTTGTTGAAAGCGTAGGAGGCGGAATTACAGGAAAACACACTAACATGAGAGAGAGAGAGGGGGAATGATGAGAGCTGCAGATATACAGTGCGTCCCAGAAAAAACGAAACCGGGAAGTATCGATGTTTTATCATAACTTAATCACAATTATAATTAATATTAAGAGGCGCCGGAAGTGGGGGGGGGGGGGGAGAGGGGCACTCTAACCCTAACCCTAAACCTAACCCTAACCCTAACCCTTAACCTAAACATGCAAAAAATGACCGTTTTTTACAGCTGGGCCGAGCTGTCCCGTGGTCCGAGTTTCTTATTCGATACCAGTGATTTACAAATGTTGCTGAATTGACATGATTTTCCGGTATTTTTTCTTAATTTTTGTGTAAGTCATACCTTTTTATGCGTTCGTTGGAAAATGAGAAATTCCCAAATGTACAGTTGGGTTAACAAAATATGCTTATTAGAAGCCTTCATGTCAGGACCTGCAGCACGGCTGGGCTCGGGGGCTCGAGCCCCCCTCACTTTTTGAAAAAGTATGTTACAGAGAAAAAGAAAGAGAGAGAGAGAAAAAAAATAAGTAACCTGCCAATGTCACAAATGAGGTATCAAAATATGCTCATCTGACCGTAATTGAATGCCTAAAACCACAGAGATTACGGGGGCTCCGCCCCCGGACAGCACCAAGGGCCCTAAGGCGGTCCCCTGGATGCTCATCTGGCCGTAATTAAATACCTATTATACCCACAGCTTCCGGGGGGCTCTGCCCCCTGGACCCCACTAAGGGCCGTAAGGCAGGCCCCCGGATGCTCATCAGTTTAATATATAAACCTCTGAGCTTCAGGGGGCTCTGCCCCCTGGACCACACCAATGGCCGTAAAGAGGGCCCCTGGATGCTCATCTAACTGTAATTAAATACCTAAAACCTCTGAGCTTCCGGGAGCTCTGCCCCCTGGCCCTGGACTCGCAGCCAAATAGTGACCTGCCAGTGTCACAAATAAGGTATCTACATGCTTATTTATCTGACCTTAATTTATTGCCTAAAAACCCTGAGTTCCGGGGGCTCAGGCCCTTGACCCCACGCAAATTTACGCTGTACCCTGATCGCTAATACCCCACTTCGAAAAACGTTCCGCGGGGCCTGCATGTAACGTGTAAGAGTGGTGGTGAAGCAGATTTTTCTACTGCCCCTCCCCCCCCCCCTTCCAAACGTTTTTGCCCATTACGCCACTGCCCCTGGAAGGTGAGCCCTCTGGAAGGGGAAAAAAGAAGGGAAAAAAAAAGAAGGAAAAATGTTCCTTTCCCACTTGTATCAAAGAGAAACAACAGTTTAAGTAAGTCTAAAGTTAACGTTAATTTGTTATTAAATTTGAGAGTACAGCCCTTGGCCTTAAACCTAATTTAGGTGGTAACTGTTTGAAAATCTAAAGTAAAATTAGACGGTTTTCACGGTTAGTCCAAGTAATTGAGAAAAACAAGTTTACCAGTCACTCAGACCAGGTCAAGCAATCTTCTAGATCCATTATTAGGGTCTAACTTTAGTAGATATAAGGTAGATGCAGGCGCAGGTCCAGGGGGCGAGCGGGCCTTGCCCCCCCCCCCCCCCCCCGCAAAAAAAAAGAGAAAGAGAGAGAGAAGGAAAAGAAGGGAAAGGGAAAATCCTCTGGACTTCCATGCATTATGGCTCAAGGCATAGGCACACAGAAGATTTTTATGTTGGGAACCGGGGTAAAATGCAATAAATTATTGAAAATTTATTGCATTTTCTGTTTTTTTTTAATTTATGGAAACTGCCCCCTTCCCTAGCTCCCGCTGCGTACAGTCATGGTTCAGTGACAAAGCAATGGCCTCGTAACTGTGAGGCCCCAGGATCAAAACCGTGTCGATGTGCTATATTAGTACCCTTTTGTGGGGCATTAATCCTCATTACTTAAGGGCATAGGTCCCCTAGTTGATAAGCATAGTAGCATACACATGCTTTGGCAGTCACGCAAAAGACACATTGGCAAGATTATCTAGATCTATTAATTTTAAATTATTTTCAAAATAATTCCATAAATTGGAATTAAAAAAAAAAATCCACCTTTATGAGCGACTGTGTATATACCAATATAATATAGCGACACAAACGATAAAAAGATAAATAAGTATTCATGACATAATAACCAATTAATTGTAAAGCGTTCGACAAAATTGGCATTTAATCACTTTTTATAACCCCCCCCCCCCCCCCCCCCCTCTCACCCAACCAACACACACAAACACAACTTCCCACTGATCGGTAGCCCATGCAGTTAAATCACCCTTACACCTATAATATGCATGCCAACCACCTCAACGGTGCCTCGCTATGGCTTGACCCCACTCTACACCACTGGATCATACCACCACTGGTTCTGCTCTTGACCGACGGTCAACATTCGTCTATCACGTGATTCTACAGAGAAGCCTGGGAACTTAAAGTCTAGCTCACCCCCCCCCCCAACAATAAATGGAGAGGCACATGCATTAACTGCATGAGTACCAATGAATGTATTTTGTCCTAATGTATTTGTTCGTTTGACATACATTTTGGCTTCTAAGAAATGGAGAACAAAAAAAATCCTGACGAAAATCATTAATGACACGAGATCATCCAACCTATGAACACGTGATCCTCATTCTAATACCTCAATATCATCTTTATTAAACAAACAAAACTTAGTTATTCTTATCTATGCTAATTACCCCGAACCTCAACTCTGGATGACCGATTAGTTTCATGATACGCAGATAACAAATACCAACAGGTGTTTAAGACCCCAAAACATCTCGCACTTACTCGAGCAATGAAAATAATCTAGGCACGTTATAAGAGAAATATAATTGTCTGCGGAGAAAAGATTATGTTTTTGGATTATTCCGTAATTCTATCGACTGCGTGAAATAGACCTAAAGTACTACACAAATAATTATTAGGACCATGGAATATATTGTAGTCCTTTGAGAAAAAGAGATTGTGTGGTGGCGCGAAATGGACCAGAATGAAATTGTACTCCAGCAAAATTAAGGTCTGCAATCGAAATGAGAAGTGGTTGGTTGTTCATCTAATCGCAGACACGGAATATTGAAGACATTATCTTCTCTACGGGATACGGTGACAAAACTGAAAACTTCAATGCCGTAAAGATACCGAACAAGCTACAACAACAAAATCTCTTTTTATATAAAGGAAAAAAACGGTATGGCTACCGACAGCGCTCAAATCATTGGAGACCTTACGACTTCGATTTCGAGAACCGTCTCGGCCATATCTCCAGCAGATGGACACTCGTACCTCAACTCCACCACCAACGTCGATCTCCCTTTCATCGAGCTCTTCGACCTCTACTTCTTCCTCCCCATTGCCGTGGTCGGAATACCATGCAACCTGATCGTCATCGGGTTCATTGCCTTCGTTCCTTCTCTACGAACCATCATCAACCAACTCAAGGCCAATCTTGCCTTGGCCGATGTCATCTACCTGACCGTCAACCCACTCATCAACGCTCTCGTGGTCAATGAACTCAACTGGTGGCAATGTCAACTCATCAGCTACATGCAGTATGTGAGTACAGTTTGTAATCTGGTCTTTTATATTTGCAATATAAAATAAGCTGAAAGTTTTTTTTCTTATGTTATGTCCCTGACAATGAGTATTTCAATTCTCTTTAAAATTGTTATCCTCCATAATGTTACATTTTGTTTTGTTTCGTTTTGTTTTCATAGTTGATAGCATGGTGTTCAGGCATGGCAAGCTAGGTCGTAAGAGAAAGTTTTGTTTTCATTAATATCATTAATAAAATCATCTTTTTTCATTATTGCTTTCGACTTTGCAAAACATAGCAAAACATATATATATATATATATATATATATATATATACATATATACATACATAATGTAACCAATATAATCAACAACAAGAATATAGGTGATTATACAGGACATGGTGTGTTTTTTTCTTTAATGCAACAAAAGGTTTTACCACGTGAGAGAAAAGTTATTTTTTACCGGTCAATCAAATAAGAGAGATAACTTTACGTCAAGCTTTTTTTAGCCATTTTGGTTCAAAATTAATATAAGAGTATACGAGCAGTCGATGGTGAAACAAAGGTTTGAGAACTTTCGGAACTTACAATCACGATGTAAGTGGAGACACGCCCCCCTCTCCCATCTTATTAGTTATGCCCATGTAAAAAAAGATGAAGAAAAGAGGACATGTTGGATCTCAAATTCACCTCCTTTAAATATCCCAAATCACAAGTTTTGTCTTTGCATGTGATACACTTTAAAGAAGTTTTGCAAAGCACTATTTGTCTAAATTCGGTGATGTAAATGCATGGGTTTCCGTCGCTCTCAATTTGCAGAAGAGGATTAATCGTGTGAACTAATAAGATACGTATGATGTAACATACAATGACAATGGTGTGATTAAAACAAAATGCAAGATACGGTGCCAATTTATAATCATCTAAATACACTAAGTCATACACAGTCAGTCGATGGGGGTCATATATAGAGATTAATGTTTTAATTATTATTTTATTAGGCCAAACCCTTCCACGCCCTGCCAACACCCCCCCCCCCCCCCCCCTCTCTCTCTCTCTCTCTCTCTCTCTCTCTCTCACACACACACTCTCTCCATCGACTCCCCCTCTCTGGTCTCTTTCTTTTACAACTCATTATCTTAAAGTATTTCTTTATTTTCCTTATCTCTCTTCACAAGTCCAAAGGCGGTTTCGTGTTTAACAAGTTTGTAAATAGTACGAGTTCAATACCCACGCTTGAAGGTATTCATATCATCTTTTTTTTCAATTCTCCTCCTCCACTTTAATACATTTTTTCCTCTTCCTCTCCTCTACTTCTTCTTCTCCTACTCTTCTTCTTCTCCTGACTCTCCTCACACACTCCTTTCGACCCAGATTGCCCAACAAGCGACATGTTGCTTGCTCCTGGTGATGACGATAATAAGATATGACGCAACAATGAATCCCCTGACGTCAGAAGCGAGGTCGACGGGCGCACGGAGAACCATCGTTATCATTATCGCTTGGACAGGTAAGAATTCTTTGCCGTTAAAGTTGCTTTCGGGGAGGGGGGAGGGGGTGGTATCGCTATTCACCCCTTCCCGTCCCATTCCTTAATTAGTGAATGTTATCGAAAAGTCTTGCCTGCAGATTGGGTTCCAAAAACTACCCCCCCCCTCCCCCCCCCCCCCCCCCCCCCGACAACAAATTTTAAACCAACTTATTATCAGGGTGGACTTCTCCTTTAATAAAGGGGTGATTTTCAGGGATGGGGTAATTGTCACCTTTTTTAGGTCACCGATTAGCTTCTTCTTTTTAACGAAGGGGGGGGGGGGTTCCTCCAAAACACACACATAACAAACAAAAATGAAGGTACGTGGGGTATAACCCCCCCCCCCCCCCCCTTGCGTACGAGCCTGTTTTACTACATTCATATTTTTCTTTCTGTTTTCTTTTAACGGTAGTGCCAATCCTGCTGATGATACCAAGCATATTCTTCACCGAGTGCGACGAAACAATCTCCATCGGCCACATCGTCACCTACAGCTATGTAACAATGGTCATCTTCATCATCCCGATGTTCATCCACGCTTACTGCCACTTCCGCATTCTAAAGGATTTCTCGCGCAGTGACCGGGAGCGCAAGAAAAGCGAAGGCAGCATCCGGCGCACGCATCACCGAGGCCAGCGAAATCGCGACAAGCGTTCATTGACCCGACAGGTTTTCGTCATCGTTCTCGTCTTCGTCGTCTGTCGCGCTCCGCTCGAGGTCTTTCTCATCTGGAAAGTCAGCACAATGTACAGATACGGGGACGCGTTCGTCCTCGGGCGGACGGCGTCGATCGTACACCTCGCGTGCAAAACCTTGGCGTACTGCACCGGCGTCATCAACCCGTTCCTTTACGCCTTCTGTAGCCCGAGTTTCAAGTCTGCCTTTAGGGAAATGCTCCCGAAAACATGGAGAAAGGACAATGCTGGCCCCTCCGAGCACATCTTGTCAAGGCGGGACAGCCGTCTGAGCCGAAATCAACGAAATTCGTATACGTCTGAACGGGAAAGCCCGAAGCAGAATCAAATAAATTGAAGCACCTGAGAAAGGAGCGACGAGATGCACATTCGCTCTGCTCAGTAGTGATTGGCCATTCATGTCGATGATTGTAGTGACGTTTGAAACATTTGAAGAAAATGAAGAAGAAAAAGAAGAAGAAAAAGAAAAAGAAGAGAGCAAAGACTTTTCCACCTTTTATCACTACCTCAAGTTTCTGTTGGTTTTGTTCTTGTGACTGTATAAAGCAGGCCTAGTTATTATTTTGTTGTAATATGCTATATCTTCAAGAGATTTGTTAAAGATGTATTCAACATCTATGCTTTCCTAAAGAACAATTGAATAATGTAGGCCTATGCCATCAAATGGGTTGCTGAGAAGCAACCTGAAAAAAAAGTAAATTGTCTGTTGCATATCATTTCTATTATCATGTGTGCCAAACATCATTAATATCTTCCTTTGAATGTTGAAATAATGTTCATTTCCTTTATCTCATATTGAGTATTTTAGAGGAGTGGTTTAGTGTAATAAAAAGAAAAGTTGACTTATACTGTAAGTTATTAGGATAGATGTTATCCCATACATGTGTTCTCCCACTCAAATTCACCAATCACAACTTAGTACATGCATTAAGGTTCTGTCTTTCTATGAATAAACAAAATTAATGATATATTTTCTCATTGCCAAGTACATGTTAAAAAAATAGATACATAAATTTTCAGTGTAAATCATCGAACATTCTAACATTTTGTACAAGTGCCTCATTACCATGTCCTCTTTCAAGAAACAAAAAGAAGAAAGAATTATATCAAAATAATGAATATTGATGTTTCATGAGATAATTTGATCAACTAGGGGCATAACTAGAGAATTATTCAAAAGGAGGCAAGTAGGAGGGGATGTCATGGCAAGTTTGCATCACAAACACTCTCTCTCTCTCTCTCCTACTTGTTTTCATCATCCATCACTTTCTGACTTTGTCTCTCATTTCTCAACTTCTTCAGGTCTGAAGTTGACATTTAAAGAATTTAAAAATTCTCTATCTTAAATGGATTAAAGGTCACAGCCATTCATATCAGAAGATTTTACAATATTTCAACAACAACAGTATCTTATTGATATTTAGACAACTTGCACAAAGATGCAAGGAATTGTAAAGATCAAATAGATGTAAAATACACAAGATGCTTTCAAACTTGGTCAGAATTGCAAAGGAGACACATGGTGATTTGAGTGATACCACACAATGATACTTTAATGTCATGAAATAAAGCATCATACATCTGTATCTCATACAATTCATAATATAAGCTATATGTTACAATTTTTAATGAAATGGGTCAACTCCCATTCAGGGTTGCAAAAATGGCATTTGTTTTCACTTTTCTGATCACTTGGGCACTGAATTCAACACATTTCAATATTAATTTAGTAGAATGAGTAAGTATGACTGACTCCAGCTTTAACTATTAATTCAATAGCATCATCCATGGGACAATGTGTTTGCATTGTATATACTTGATATAAATATACTTCATTCCCCCCAAGTTTCTGCTTTGAATTGTCAATCCAAATTATTATGCAATCAAATGTGATTGTTCATATAGAGGTTCTCTTCTTCCTTCTAAACAAAAAATGGTTGGTGCAACCCAATGTATCACAAGCACATTCTTTCCACTTATATACCTCTCAAAAGAAGAAGATAAAATGGTGTTTACCATTACTCTTCTTTTAATGCCAAGAAAGAATTCATAACGTATGTTTTCTTCTTTGAGTAAAGAAATGAAATACATATGAATCAATTATTTGTAAACAAACTACATATTTGTGGGAAAGTATGCTGGAAAACTATATTTGAGTTTTGTCATCAAGGCTTTATGTAGGCTCAATCATAAAACTGGTTAGGTATACCAAGCTTCACTTACATTTACTACATTTTCTGTGATATCAATAGACATAAAAATATGTCTATAAGGCTTCCTCTATTATCTTTCGACAAAGATGAAAGTTAATAAATACAACTTTTGTTTCATTCAATGTGATATTTGACAGTGCCTTAGTTAAATTTGAACACAAATATCCTAGTAAATCCTGTTGCCCTTTGCAATAAAACACTTTCTGAAAACAAGACATCTAAAATTCAATTATCTAATACTCATTTGGTGTTAACTCTTGTCTTCTTATCCCATGAGAAATTGGCTCCATAGCTCTTGGCTCGCGGTTTGGAGACCTGGGGTTCCATAACCTCATATTTCCATCCTGGATGGTAAGAAATGAAAAAAAATACACAGACCTTTCAATCATCCTACTCTTAATTTATTAGAAATGAATTGACACATATAATGACATCATACGTTTTCTTTTTTATTTGAAATTAGAAGGATATATTTATGGATGCGAGACCATAGAAATAAAGCCTTTTCAGATGTGCATGGAAATAATAAGTTTTATTTGATTGATCATTAGTTTTCATAATCACTACACATGACTTCTCACAAAATCATATGAAGCTCACAACTATAAAAAAAAAAAAATCATTAATATATTCAAATGATATATTTCAGCGAAGGATCTGCCCAAGAATTTCATTAGACACAACATAATAGCCCCCCCCCCCTTAAAAAAAAGAACAGAGATATTGAAAATGTATTCCAGAATCATGTGAATAACATATGGTCTCATACAATTTGTGCTTTTTCAAACAATATGATTGCCAGCAGGTTTTCATTAGTTAACATATAATGATTCTATCATTAATCTACACAAAGTCATACTTAATTTCAATCTTACCATTCTTTTCTGCAAATCTCATTGCCTCTTCCTTTGTCCTAAATGAAACGTCAACGTTGGATAGTGGATCAGCCCTACATTCAAAACAGAAAGTTAAAGAGCATAAATTAATATACAGTTGAACATTCAGCTAGGATTTTAAACTGACAAAGGAGGCCGACAGGGAAATGAAATGGGGGTGGTGGGGGATGGGGGGTCTACTTTTGATTAAATTTGCTGGTACATAGTTAGGGCTTAATCAAACACTTTTCTATATGGTGGGAGGGGAAAAACACTGTCAGCCTAGAATCTATCAATGAGCTTTTCAGTTTCCACAGATAATAAAAATATTAAAAATGCATCACTAACATCATATATATAGAAAGGTGCATGATATCGCTGAGGTTTCGATACAAACATTACTTTTAATTTTGTAATCAATTAATACACAATTCTCCTACCCAAAACATAAATGCACACAAATGCATTGTATGGGTATCGTATCTCTCTGTGGCTGAATTTGTTAGTTCACTTTATTAGTCTAGTTGGTGCTTGGTGGGCAATTAAATTAGTGCTGTAGCCGAACCGCCGAACCGAACGGAAGTTCGCCGAACATGGCACTTCCGAACCGAACCGAACCGAACGCAAAGGCCTGGTTCGGATGTTCGGTAGAAAAATGTTAACATTTTTTAAAGCTAATAAACTTGTCATTTTGTACCTAATTTTAATGTCATGATTGCTCATTTTATATTTACTTTTTTTCCCATTTTCCCCCTTTGTGATTTATGGCTATCCAGTGGCGGGCGCGACTTCACTGGCGCCATTTAAAACCCAAATCCTGACCACGCTACTTCGCGATCGCAAGCTATAAACAAGAATACATGTGCGTGATCAAAACAAGTTCAGCTCAAACCCATTTAACAAAAAACAAAAAACAAAAAAATTGTAACAATATCGGACAAATTTTACAATATAAATAATTATTCAGGAAAAATAGGGATTTTATATTTTTCCTATTGAAAATAAAAACTTATACAAAGCAGTTATTGACGAGCCTGAATTACTATTCAAGATGGCATCTTTCATGACTCTAACATTAGACAACAACCGTCTCGGAAAATCTTGCAAAATTATCATTTATTGACAAATTGAAAACATGATTCTTTTTTACAACCCGATTCAAAACAGAAATAGGAATGTAAGTAGTACTTTTCTTCACAAATAATTACGTTTAGAGCATTTTTTTAACGTGAAATTCGTGCTGGTCGGAAGCACTGTTTTTCAGCAGGATTGGGCAGAAGTCCTTCGTGCTGGTCAGGCCCTGCCGGCCGGCCCGCCAAGTGCTGACTGCCGTGGCTATAACGCTGCTTGCCATTATATTACCGAACCCCGAACCGAACCAAGTTCGCGTGAAAAATTGCCGAACTCTGCCGAACCGAACCAAACACGAACATAGCGTCTGACTTACAGCACTAAATTAAATCCCTGCAAGCATGTGGTCTATTCATGTAGTTGTTTTTTTTTTTACATTTTACACTTTTAGCAACAAACATCTTTCTAAAAGACCATGTTAATAATGCTTATGGGTGGTTTTCCTGTATTATAAAAACAAAACAAAACAACAAGTAGCCAAACCTGAGATACAGTAGCAGGAAATATTGTTATATGTACAGTATCAACCCTCTACACAGGAGAAGGTATTAATAAAGAAAAAGTTTGTGAATATTAAATGCAGAAGGGGTAGCTTACGTGGATCCCCAACCCATAAGGGGGTTCTCCCATCTCTCTCTGGTGTCAAACTCCAGGGTCCATCTCTGGATGCTGTTGGTACCAGACTGCATAGCATGCTTGGTTGGTATAAAGATGCGGACTCTTCTGGTCTTGATGTGCTCCTCTGGAATACCAGAAATGGTCGTGATATCCATCTATTAAAGGGGAAATTGAAAAGAACACATGTTATTAATTTGGGTATCTATAAATCTTGGTAGAAAATAAATTTTAGTAGTATGCAACGTAAGCTTCAACGCTTTGGAACAACAACAAAAAATGAAGAAAAAGGGACAGGTCAACGTTTTAAAATAACTACAAATTGTTTGATTGAGAAATCGTACAGCAGTATTGTTTGTGTGCAAATTCAAGGTATTTGTTCATTTCATGTTCCATACATGTTGGACTACACATTACCAAGAAGATATATATCAGAAAGTGGGCCTAACAATAAACTTATCCTTCTCAATTTCTTTCGTCTTTCTCTCCTCTAAAGTCCCCTCCTTCTCCTCATCCTTATTGTCATGCTTCATCACTTTCTTTTTTCTTCTCTCTTCTTCTACTTTAACAAGTTTGTGCAAGGTTTAGAAACAGCTGCATCCAGCCTTCAACCCTTAAGATTATTTTCTTTTCTGGTACCATCTCAAAGTTCAATTTTTTTTCTTTCCTTTTTTCCTCCTCCTCTTATTTTTCTTCTCTCTTTTCCTTCTCCCCCTTCTTTACTAACCTCCTCCTTCTTCCTTGTCTTTCATCTTTCTTCTTCTTAACTTTTCATTTCCCCCTCTAAATTTTTTTTTCTTCTTCCTCCTCACTCTCCCTTCTTTTTCTTTTTCCTTTTATTTCCACTTCCTCTTCTTTTTCTCCTTCTCCTTTCAGAGTTTTTACCCTAGCTTCATCTACCAATACCATACATAGGGAGGCCAATGCCCAAATCTAACTTTTTAATTACGAATTTGTTTAAAATAAAACAAAGATTAAAAGAAAGCATTTACTTTCACTAAGAAAACTCACCCATCTGCCGACTCCAGAAGTTCCATAAAATAGGAGATATCCAGCTTGTAAACACTCCCTTCCTTCTACGCCTTGGCCGTACGCAAGAGCCTTGAAACAGATAAATTCATGTCGCGAAATTACGTTGATAATTAGACAGGCCCGAGGGAATGGGCGTGTCATTGTCCGGACAAAGTTCATGATGAAGTTTAAAACTTCGCGCGAAAGTGCAATCACTCAACAGCGGCTAGCCTTGAATCGGTCGCACACGTACACACCGACACAGGCTAGGCAAGCCCCGATGCAGGCTGAAATCCAGCCATCAATGTGCGAACGATTACATCTTCTACTACTACGAGCCGAAGGCGATGGTTCAAAAATGAAGAAGAGATATCAAAATTGGCAGGAAATAAATGTATATAATTCATTGATATTTACCTTAGATGTGTATTCCAATAATTTGATTTCCTCATGAGTATTCCTTATTATCAACGATCGAGAAGTTACGAGGTCCAATTAACATCCATCTTGCAGCGAACACAACCTCGAGTACAATAGGACAGCAGCATGCATAGCGCATTTCTCTCACTCTCTCTCTCTCTCTCTCCCTTTCGCTATACGTAACATACACACTCACTAACCATGTATCATACAACACACTTCAAATCATGGCTTTCAATTCTCAATTGGAGTATAGACTGCTCATGTAGACTTTTTTTTGTACTTAAATATCTTTTTTAACACTTCTCATACATTACTGCACGACACTCGAATCTAGTGCTGTGAGAATAAGGTACTAGGGTCTATAAATAAGACTACGCTTTGCGCACGATCTGACCGGAGGCTCAGTGGAGCTCAGACATATGTCGCAATACCCTTTATTTTTGGCGCGAACAATGACGTCACCGGTCACAGTTTTCCTTCTCATTTTGAGATGGCTGTAGCTATAGGGCTCAAACCAACGCAAGATTGACATAATCATCGTACTCTATCTACCTTCGCATGTTCAGTTTGTAAAATTCTGTATTTAAAAAGATATAATTTTTTTTCTTTATATTTTCTAGTTGTTAGAAGTGGCAATTGTGAACATCTGAAATGTTGATCTCTATCAAAAGTTCTTTACTCAAAACGGATCCCATATTTTTAGGGTCTACCTTCAGCCAATGAGAAGGTTTTTAGTGAGCAAACCTCTACGCCCTCTAGGATTTTCTTAGTCTGTGATGCGCGTCCGTAAAGTTGTTCTGCTACGACAATTATTGGACTCAAATACGTCAAAATCTGAAAGATCGTCAACAAATGGTGAAAGACTGTTACAGATCCGTGATTATAGGTATGTTGTGAAATGTATAATTGTATTTTCTTTTCTTATTTTCATCAATTTTTTTTTTTACATCATTTTTTTCCCTCTGCTAATTTTTTGAAGTGGGCGACGAGCGCACAAATCGTAGGCGTAGAAGCCTTACGCCCGGGCATTGGCCTCCCTACTAGGCACATTCATGGGGCACTAGAGGGCGCTTCGCGCTCGTACGAAAATCTGAATGGCCTTGCTGCGGTGGGTCGGCAATAATCAGCCCAAAACTTGGATATGGGAGAGTGGAAGGATATATCTTTTTTATAATGTTATCTGGTCTTACCCTTAACCATCCTATGTTTAATCTATGTAGAAATAACATGCGAGTACGATAAGAGAAACATCGGGCCCATTACTGATGCAACTTTTGAAATATTAGCCTAGAAATGACCACCAAACGGAAAAAAATGACATTTTTTCCTGACAAATCTTCATAAAATCCGAGTTATAAACAAGTCACATCTAGGTACACTAATACAAATACGATTTTCTGAAAATTAAGGTATGATTTATTAAGTTTCTTTCAAGTATATTTCTGCGCATTGCAGCGCCAATATTTTACACTGCTTCAAAATCACCCTTGAAATTTTTTTTTGCAACAAATTTGTTACGAGGTCCGCGAGTGTTCCCCGTTCCTTGCGTGTTGAAAGTTTGGTAATACATAGTTTCCATTGACTCGCGCACGAAAAAATGGTCGAAAACAAAATGTCAAATGAAGAAATAAACAAGCTTTTGTATAGTTATAAGAGTTCTACTGAGGTTTCTTTGTCGATTTAATTTATTATATAGTCTCAATTAGAATTCAGAATTATCTCACTGAAAAGTTAAGAAACCGACGATGTTCTTGATTGTAGTTATTTTCATTTTGCCAGCAGCCGATCTAGCGTTGTTTGGGCAAAAAGCTAGGCCGCTGCCTACCCACCGCGAACCTTTCCGAGTCCCGCTAAAATGGCGCTCTGCGGAGCTCCGCGGCTGCGTTGGTATCGCTGCAAACTCTCAGCCGGCTAGCTCCCCACGACGGACCATTCGCGGTATGGCGAGAGTGTGTGTGTGAGGTATGATTTTGGATTCGAGAACGCACGTAATGCAACCGTGCGCGTCATTTTCAGCTGTCGAATGTATACGACCAATTTTACATGTACGATTTTAAGTACAGATACTTGGTCAGTTTTCTTCTTATATCTTTGGTTTTACAACATTTAAAAATATAATTTCTTCAAATTTGCTCCTGACTCGGTTCAGACTAATTGTATGATGTGTTTTCAAGTCAGTTTTTTGAATATATTTTTTTGCATGAATTTGCCTATCCCTACCATACATTTGTACCTCTCCTCCTCCTCCTCCTCCTCCCCCCTCTCTCTCTCTCTCTCTCCCTCCTTCTTCTTCTTCTTCTTCTCCTTCTTCTCCTTCTTCTTCTTCTTCTTCTTCTTCAATTTACTTGTTTTCTCATCGTTCAATATAATTTTCAACTTTGACGCCTTTCAGTTCACTCATCACTGTTTAAATTCCTGAAAAGTGGCCGCTCGTATACCCAGCACATTTTTCAACGTATGGGGCAACACTTTACAGAGTGCATTAAGAGCGACTGTTAGAAACACACAAAATAATGCTGTTACTCACCGTTTTTTCCTTGATCTCCTCAATCCTAGTTTCAGTTGGATTGGCAGCAGCCCTAGAACTCGCCGAAACTGCTAAAGTACGACATGTTAGTTGATTACAGGACCATAATTTCGGCCTTACACTCGAGAAGGTTTTCCATAGAGACGCCATTTTTACCTCTAGTCTTCTCTCGAAACCCCACTGATTTTCATAATACTGTAGTCTAATATCTAGTCTCTGCTGCAGACCTACCTATAATGAGTCGATGGAAGGGGTGGGGGGGGGGGGGCAGTGTTCAACAAGTAGCAACATGTCTGTTCATCATTTCCTTCTCTTTTTTTACTAGTCTATTAAAGGAAAGCCCTACCCTTATAATAACTTGAATTTGAAAGAGGTTGCATACTGTTTGTTTTTTAAATCCTGCTCCTAGCCTATATACTAGCTAGGCCTACCAACTGAAAGCTGTGAAATTCGAAAGATGATAAGACTATGCCAATTTCAGTGCCTTGATCATCTTCTGTGACGAAATTATCATTATAGATCACCACAATTTGGATGATTTTTGTACTCTGTGATAACCATATATATTTCCAGTTCCCTCCTATAGCTGTTAATTTGTCTTCAAATATTGACACAAAATAATAAATAGCCGCTTAGGGCATAATTCTTCGGTCACATGCAGAGTTAATATTGAAAAAATCCATTCTATTCATATTTTGTGTTTGAACTAATAGGAGATCTGTCCCACATTAATTCATAGGGATACTAATTCACCATTTTGCAATGTGATACATCATACATATAGTGATTTAAACTTTCATAAATTCATAACTCTCTTTGTGTTTACAAAATACATTGTATCTGATACTTCTCAAACTTTCACCAGTCACTTTCTCTTTAAAAAAAAATGGTTTCCTTCAAAGCATCTCTCCGACAAGGTTGCATTGCTTATCAATGATTAAGACATTATCATCAGGTCATAAGTATTACAATTTTCTTGTATTAGCTGGTGATCTAGTCTAGTTCGTCGGCCGGCTGGCAGAAGGGCGTTAGCGACTTGAAAACTACTTTTCAAATTATTCGCATTTAAAGATTTGTTTTGTATCTAAACTGCTTTCAATCCCGAAAATTGGTTTAAAACTTAAAAGACTATTAAATAGAAATGTTATAGTAGAACACGGCCACAATTTTTTTCCCTTCTGCTTAACGCTTCATTTTTTACCTGAAATTCGAGCTAACGCCCTTCTGCCAGCCAGGCGGCGAGTTTACTGTTATAGTGATCATTATAGTGATTGTTTTCGTTTAATTCTATCATATTGTTTGTTCAGAGCCAGATGTGCGTTAGCTCTGTTTTAAAGTGTATTAATTAACACCCTTCTGCCTCCATAGAGTGGTTATGGTGGTAGCCGTTTTTATTGTTGTAGTGGTTGTTGTTGTGGTAGTTGTTGCACTATATTAACTACATTTTACCTAGAACCCTCTCCTACAAACAGCATACACAAAGTTGTTGTTGTTGTTTTTGTTCCTGTTGTTGCATTATATTAACTACATTTTACTCACAACGCTCTACTCATAACCACGTACACAATGATACACATACATATCTTCAATTAACATATATTTATTGTGTCAAATTCTTTTATTTCATACTTTTGTACAGATATATAGACTTTTTTGTCATTATATAATAACTTCAAATTTTATTTACAAAACATTTACAACATATACAGAAATGCTATATACAACAAATAACATGATGCAATTCTATATTCACCAGATCAGATCAAATCTCAAAACCACAAATGCATGACTATTGATCCATTTAGATAAAGTGCTACTAGCGTACTATTGCCTGGAAGGTCATTTTCTCTTTCTTTAATTATTTTTCCTGTTCCATCCAAGAAATAGACACACACTATGGACACTATGGAATCAATTTCCCTGGTCCATGTTTGGTTTTCCAGAGTATAAATAATGTTTCTACAATTATTATGAATGTTATGCTTCCAAATAACACGAGGAAAAATTGAAATCTTCTTGTTTCACTCTCTTGTTCCCACAGTCAGCCTGGCTTAATTCAATTTGCCAATTCACAAACATTAGGCCTAATAATGATTCTTGTTGTCAAGTGAGATAAATTTGAACTTTTCATTTAAATAAACTGAGATTTAAATTTTCTCTCATGAGAGACCAGTGAGGAAAGAATTAATCTATTTTTCTATTAAAAATAAATGACTTATATTAAATGTTGAGAATGAATTAGAATGACAGATATTAGGCAGAGGATATCAATTTGTTCCAAAATAGAGCAATCAACACAATCTTATGATCCCCTTTGTTTACATCTAGGATGACCCAATATTTGAGTCCTCTGGTGCCAATTGCTTCAAGTTGATACTCTAAGACAATCCCAAATACTGAGATAATTACATAAATAGAAAGCTTTTAACCCCCATAATAACACCAAATGGTGTCCACCCGACAAAACAAGTTTAGAATAATGAATTTATTCGAGTAAACTCTACCAAAATATCTAAGTCTGAAACCCGGAAGTGCACGTAGAGTCGGGCCTCTATCCGTGACGTCACGAACGGGAGTCATGGGCTCAGTGAGAGTGAATGGCAGTGATATCCCTACGTAAATGCTATCCTGTCAGAGCTTAGATTTGTTGTTGTTAAGGAGTATATTTGATGGATTTTCTGTTTTCATTTGAATGAAGAATAACGAAGCAACATTTTCCAGTCGCTGATTTCTTTTTATATCCTCATATTCACCTATTTGGTAGAGATTTAAGACGAGTTTACTGCTTAGGAATTAAAGTTAAATCGTGCACTTATGAATAGGCGGATGCATTATATTGTCATCAGATGTACATGAGCAGTTTTGTAAAACGAATAGGTCTAGAACTATGATAGTACTTATCATAGATGTGTGTGACTGCCTCAAAAAAGGATACAGTACCAGTTAAACATTTTATGTTGTAAAATATCAAACTTAAACGAGATCATGTAAGCGCGCTTCCTCTATAATATTTTGGCGAGTGATGCGGCTCTTGCATGAACGTTCGTGGAGCGAGCAGAATCGGGAGGTAAGACCAAGCCGCTGCTCTAGGCGCTGCTTGCTTGTGATGGAACGTACGTGCGCTAGTTATATGTTTATCGGCAATTGCAAGAGAATGAAAGCGACGTTGCCAGCTAAGAAAAACAACTAACAAAGACTTGCTCCTGACTACCGGTGTCAGAATTGGTAGATGAAGGATCTTCAGGGCCAAGGAAGGCGAAAGACATATGGGAAAAAGGAAGAAGAAACCATCGGGAGATCGCTGTAGTGTATGGTAATGAACTGTGCATGGGTAGACAGGCTACTGTTCACTCCGTGCCTGGGCCGATTTCAACACCAAAACAAAAATTACATGGTGAAAATATCGACTAATAACACATCGTTGGCATGTATATGTCATAATTTTTAAAAGGGGAATTGATATTAATACTATGAAGTACTAGGGGAAGGTAAAGAATTGTACATAGAATTATGATTTATTAGACTTTTCAGCCTTTGAAACAAAAATATGCAGAAAATCGTATCACTCTGCACACGTTTGCTATGGAACATCCGGGTACGTGAATATACTCTCTCCCGGACGTGAGGTCATAAATAGTAGACCAGCGCCGTGACTGATTTTCTATGCAAAGAGAGGCGGATATTTTCAACATTTCAATTGAGGATTTCGAGTAGACAGAATTTTTTTGTGATATACTAAGTAATTGAAAAACTTAAAAATACCATATACTTGCCGTAGGTAACAAATTAAGGGACATTTATTTGCTTAGAGTATCAACTTTCAGGCTTTATTTCATCATTGATGTAAGGTTCGGGAGACTTGCAATTGTTTTTTTTATTAGGGTTAGGTATAATGTTGGGTCCCAAGTTGATGTTGGGAATTTGGTCAGTGTAGGGTGTTGACCGTGGAGTAATTTTCTAGTACAACCATATCAAAATCTTCAGTAATACAGCACCAAATGAACACAATCTTCCAACTTTCAATTATAGATTTGAGTGTCTTTCTTTTCAAGAGAAGGTGTACCTAATTCCAGCACTAATTCATCAAATCCCCATCTTCCACGTTTGAATCAAATATATCCTATTTTCTTCTGTCCACCAAGTTTTTTTCTGAGGCACATCAAATTGGCAACAGTCTGTGGATCGTAAGATTGTCCATGCCAATTCTACCTAGTCCTATTCGCTGCTTTTTGCTTGAGGGCACTCCATCTTCCCTGCATCCGTGCCTGACGGCTCTGCTGTTCGTTCAACCTGGTGTAATAAAGAAAGAGGGAAACAGAAGAAAATATAAGAGCAAGATTTTAAAAAATAATGTTCACCTTCATAACCAGTGGGATTGAACATATCTCCTGGAAAGTTTGATAAAAGTTGAAAAAAATTAGAGTTTTTGAAGAATGTACAATATGGGAGTCTCTAAATGGTAATTAAATCCATTAACTAGTTGTGATGCCATGCTTGTTCATACATGTATATTTCCAATTTTCTTAATGCCTGTACCCACAACATAATAAAGATGTAGATAACATATTCTATCATGCGTTGTCACAACAGGGCCCCGTCTTATAAAGAGTTGATGTTAATCGCAACCATGTACATATGAGATAGGAGACTGCAAACAACTTGCATTTGATTAGAGGACTTGCGATGATTTGGATCGATCGCAACTCTTTATAAGACAGGGCCCAGGTTTGATACATTGTCATTATAACATTTGAGGAAAAATATATGGCAAGGTTAAAATTACCATATACCGGTACTACATGTATTTCAGCATTTGCTTTTGATGCACCTCTGATTAGCCCTCTACATAACTGGCACTACTTAAATGATTAGTTTTTGTCATTATTGCCCTTTGCGACCGACCAAAATCTTGAGATGTACAGTCAGCTTTTTAAAAAAGATTTTTTTGTTTGTAAACGTTTTAAAAATATGTATTAAAGCATTCAAAAATGAAAAATATCAGCCAAAAGAGGGACAAAAAATAAAATAATAAAAAAATAAAATAGATTTCTGACCAACCAACCCATGTTTTGGCACCTAAAGGGCAATACAACATTTTTTTTTTTTTAGGCCTTATTGAAGAGCGATGAGTCAGTGTTTGACTGACTGACTTCATCACAACTCAATACCATGCATACCTGTTTGAGAAGAGCACATCAAATCTGCCCTTGGCCTGCGTGGTGTGTAGGAGTGTCGGAGCCTTGGTGTCCACGTCCTCCAGGGACCTCCAGAGGTTAGTCAGGCAAGCAAAGGAATGCATTCCGTATGCATAGACGGTAGGCTTGGGGTCAAAGGTCACACCGTTTTCAGCTTCAGCCTCTGCTTCTTCTGGGACATCATCCTCTTCTCGCGTTTTCTCTCCTTTGCGTAACAAAAGCAAAAAAGTAAACAGGAAATTATCAAACTGAAACTTAAAAAACTTGTAACATCAAATTGCTTAAAAACACATTCAGCTGACTGTAACATACATAGTGAATTTCATTGTGATCAATACAGTGTTATAGACCTCACACAAATTGACCAATAAGAAAATATCTAACAATCCATTATTTTTGTTAAGGTGAATATTGATGGGTGAGACCTCATTCCCCCAGACATGGTAACACCCCTGGGGGGGGGGGGGTTAAGGCTACAAATGGCTCTCTATAATGTCCAACTTGAGTTAAGTTTGACTTAAGATCTTTTTGAAACACACCCCTGGAAAACTAAGTTGCTTCAAATTAAAAAGACAATGTCTGTAGTACGTACACTTTCCATTTCCTCATAGGTGACAAGAGCCTTTGTTGTGCAAAGCTACTTTCTTTTGGACCGGCCCACCTGTCATTCTCGTATTTAAAACCAGTATTTTTAAGAGTTGTAACTTTGCCATGCCATTATTTTTTAACCGTGTCATATCTGTCAACAATTGAGAGTCTCCTCAATCTTGAATGACAACGAGTATTGATATTATTTCTGGAGGAAGCATAGCTCACCTCTCACGAAGAGCATTTGACCAGCAGCAGCTAAGGAGATGACCGGCTTCTGGTTGTCGCATTTGAGGATGGTAGATTCTGGTAGCTTCACCAGACAGAGCTTCTTGCCAGTAAAGACATTGCACAGGTATATATCCCCAAACTTTGTCACCAACAATGCCTACATGGAACAAAGAGTGTGAACAAGAATAAAGTTTAATTTTTTTCTCATATGGTTTCTTTTTGCATAAATCTATGTTGGTAAAAGTATTTGGAGAGAAAAAAAGAAGAACAAAATTCTTCAAATGTCTTTAAACACAGACCTTTTTTCCAGCTGAGAAATTCTATATCATTTTGTATCAACTCATAAATTACATGATTATTTGAAAAGAATGGTAGTAAATATTATTCTTTTTTTTTTTCTTCAAATGGTTCTTGGCCAGGATTTGACACCCACAGCTTACAAGTGATAATGTATTTGAAGATAAAAAAATTAAAAAAAGAAACGGGACAAATGAAAGAGAAAATGTTTAGGTCAAATAGACGAAGAAACCAAGGATGAGGAGAATACTCACTGTGTCTCGCAACGTAACGATGGGTGCCACATGGCACGCCCCATCTCTCTTGTCCCTCCACGTCCCACGATACACCTGCTTCACCGTGGGCTTATCACCATAGCAACAGGATACGGTTGCTAGGTCACCGTTGCTATCGCCGACCAGGACAGCAATCTCTGGCTTGGCTTTGAGGGCGTCCAGCCTGTCGCTCGGGGAGGTGACGGGTTTGGTCGGGGGAGGGGGCAGTATGTGAAGGTGACAGATGGGACGTGTAAAGACCTTTTGAGCCATGATAGGAATACCTGCAGATGATAAAGTTTACAGAGGGTTAAAGGAGATTAGAAGAAATATTTTGCCACAACCCAAATCAATTTCAACCAGTATTTTTCTTGTATATGATATGCTGTTTTGAACTGTTATAAGTATGGGAAAGTGCAGATACCAGAAATTTGTTATAACAAAAGTCATATTTTTACGTTTGCTGCATTACCAGTTAATACCGTAACCAACTCATTTATATATATATATATAGCTACCTAGATTTCTACTTCTTATAAAATATGTTAAATAAACACATCATTAAGTTATCTATTTGGGTGTTCACAGCAATCAAGGAATTAATTCCTTTGTACCAGTATTCATTTAACACCTGGGTGGAGAGTGGTAAATATTATTATCTTGCCAAAGGACATTATTGCTGCAGCAAGAATCGAACTGCGAAACCTGTGATCCACAGTCCAAAGAGCCTTAAATGTTTCTTATGTATGAAACTTGATCACTGTAATACTTTATGAACAAACAAACAAACAAACAAACAACACTCACTGAGATGCTTGTCCCATAGGGCTATGGACCCATCCTCCAGCCCTAGAGCAATAAGTGAAGTACATTGTGTAGTAGTCATCGATGTTATCTTGCCAGCATTGGGCCATACTTGATCTGGCTTGTGCTCCAAGTCTAGGAAGAGGATTTAAAGAAAATAACAGCTAGCACGCAATTGCACAAGTAATACACTGCAATGACAACAGTAATTACTTTTTGATCAGTGTAACAAGAGTGGGCAGTTTGTATGGCATATTGATTACCGCGAAGTGGTTCTAGGACACATTCGCTGATACACTAACCAACTCATAATGTCAACCCCTAACACAAATCCTAATCCTAAATCTAAATGGAAACTTTAAACCAATCGCAACTTTGAACCCTTCCCCTAAGTTTGACAAAACGGTCAATGTCCTACACTAACCAACTCATAACATTAACCCCTGACAAAACACTGCCTTACACTAATCCTAACCCTAAATGTAACCTTCAACCCAATCGCAACTTTAAACCCTAACCCTATGTTTGACAAAAGACAGCCCAGAGCAAAATGTCTCTGGATCAAATTAATGTCTGATCACCACAACAATAAGTTTTCCCTGCTTCAAAACAGAAAGTAGTGATGAGCACATCAAAATAGAAATGAGAGTATATATAGCAACATACTTAGTATATGCAATCTTTTCACTTTGTGTGATTCGATTCTATGCTCAGGGAAATCAACTCAGATCTTACCTTTTGCAGTCTTTAGCAGGTTGTAGAGGCAGATATTTGTAGAGTTAGACCAACTAGCCACAAAGATGTGTGCCTGGTCCTGGTTTATTGGAGCTGCATTGGCAGAGGCTAGCATCAGCCCGGGTTTCACAAACAGACATGTTGCTCGGCATGGTCTGAGAAAGAAGATGGAATCAATTATACTGGTTAGCTGAGACATAGGAAAGAAATAATAATTATATTTGTTTATATAGCACCTAACATTTACTTTATCAGAAGTCTCTAAGCGCTCTACATAATTACACTGTCTTTAGCAGTGCAGCTGTCATGCGTGTTGCGTTTCAAGGAATAAATTCCACCCAGGTCCCCATTTACTTCACCTGGGTGGAGTGTGGCAAATGTAGATCAATGTCTTGCCAAAGGACATTAGTGCCGCGGCGGGACTCGAACCGCGGACCCTGTGATCGACAGTCCGGCAACGTATCTACTCGACAACGACACCTCTATGTGCCCAACAATTTAAAAAAAAACTTTTCCCTTTAAAGAATATCACTATCATGAACTCATCTTAATCCATTAAGCAACAATATCTTGATAAATTAACCTAGGAAAATATCATTAAATATGTAGAAGTCTACCATCCTGGATTGAGAGAGGTCACTTTATATGAGAAGCCCTGCCTAAATGCATAAAAATTAGCAATCTAACACAACTCTGAAGTAGTCTTCCAGCTAGAGACCCTAAAGTCATAGGACTTTGCTACATATGAAAAATATTTTGCACATAGGTGCAGGTAAACAATCAAGAGAAAATAGCAACAATTTTCGCATAAAATTGCATAATTAACCAACCAAAATTTATGTCAGCTGTTAGCTAGCACAGGTCACATGATTCAATGCATAGAGATTGATTTTGTTTTATCCCGTGCCCTGCCATTTGAATGCAGGACTATTTCTCTATTAGCAACATATGGTAAGCATACATGCAACCGTCCCTTGGATAGGATGTTAAATGGAGGACCTGTGTAGAAAAGAGTCACCACTTTTGCACGTTATAAGAACGCACTGCACTATTTGTATAAGAGTAGGGGGAAACCCCGGTGTCGTGGTCCACCTGCACACCCTAGTATATACAGTACATCTGCAATAATCTGCAGTATTGAAGGAGGTAGATCATCCATAAGAATTAGAAGAAGAAGAACTTTGCAAAAGACTGAACTCACATCTTTTCTGAATTGTGGTACTTTGGGTCCGTGTATGGCCCGAGGACTTGATCAGCAGCCAGTCTTCTAGTGTTGAGGTGCTCTGATTGTATGAGGTGCCTGCTGCCCTGACCGACAGTGGAACACCATTCCTCTGAGGCTGGGGTGGGTTGGCTTGGGTGCGGCACGCTGCTGCTGCTGGCAGCTAGGTAGATAACAACAGTAGGAGATACCCATTTAAATCTAGATACACTCAAACCAGTAGATGTAAATGGTTTCCTGGCAGGAATTAATTCCTTGAAATGCTAGAGCGCCGTAATGGCAGCCGTGCTAAAGCCAGGGTAATAATCGGGAGCGCCAGGAGTGTCAAGTCTGACAGACATGAGCGCTATTCAAGAAACCACTATTAATATTATTATTATCATTGGTTGCAATGCAGTATGTTGAATATAAAGTTTAAATATTACATAGAGTGCAGACAGAATATCTAATATTCACCAATAATTTACTTCTCCATTTTCCTATGAGAGGAATGGAACTTACACGATGTAAAGGCTTGCTCAGATATAGTGAGCGCAGTAAACTGACGCAAAAAAGGGCCTGTAAAATAAAGAGTTATAGTTGTTCTTCTTCAATAAATCATTTAATAACAAACAATTCATTGCATGTAATACATTTAAGTGTAGCAAGAATTAATGGTGATACAATATACTTTCACACTAGACTGAACTTTAATCCTTATGACCTACGACCCTGATTATAATCATTATCATGATGATATTTACCCGACAGTTGGTCTGGTAGGGGCTTCACTCTCAGCACAGTGGTTGGTTTGGAAAGGTTTGCTGGGTTCCAGTCTGGCGCCGTGGTCGACGCACCGGCTGGGGGCACCGTCACTGCTGCGGTAGGGCTCATTGTACGGGCTGTACCCTGTGAGGTTACAGACTGGGGACAGTGAAAAAAATATGGATATCTTTAATATCTTACGTAATAATCTGAGAAGTATGTATTGCTCTGAGCTAGAAGAGCATCAACTCTTTACATGCCACACAAATAATCTTCCTGTGCTATATTGAAGTAATCATGGGATATATATACCAAAGGCTTCAAGATTATTTAACTGCTGAAGAAAGCAACTTAAGTGTAGACCGTGTTCATTCCTTTCAAAATGGCATATGGGTTTTGGAGTGTGCAGCTAATAATGAAAAAAGAAAGGCTTTGCTAGAACCACATGTAGATCTACAATGGCTTACAAGAGTTTTGTTTCCCCTTTTGCTTTGAAATGATTAAAGCACTTATCACTGAATGGTAGTCTCAACAAGGGCAGGAATTGCCGAGAGGGTTAATTTCTTCTCATTTTAAGCAAGCACTTCCAACAAAATATGACTAATTACCATATCTAAAAAATCACTGTTGTAAAAATAAGCTGGATGTATCAACATACAACAGATAATGTTCTGGAGGGCATGTATCCCCCTTTTAAAACCCAGTCTCATGTATTTTTAAGCAATATATCACAAATCTCCTCCCGCCCTTTCCTCCCCCCCCCCCCCCTGGACCCCGCCTCCCTCCCCTGACTCCCTCACACTTATTATGCTGTTGAGCTCTCTGTCACATATTTTATGGAAGTGAGCACTCCTGCCTCATTACACAATCCTTTATTTTACCTTGGGTCGACTCAACGGCATTGACAGCCCTTCCATAGGGTGGCTGTACTCAATGGTATCGCTCGCTGACCCCTCCCCGGCTCCCTCCTGCAAACAGAACAAAGTCATACATACAAGCAACATAGATAGGCATGCATGGGGTTGGGAACATAGAAAAGAAAGTGACAACCATCAAACACCAACATGTACATGCTTCTAAATAACACAGGAATTATCAACTATTTAAACAACAACCTTAATCTACATATACATTGTAGATAATACAGAGTGAAAGATTTGGAAACAAAGTGATTCTGACAGCAAGGCATAATAACTTCAATAATTGTGTACCGACTTTGAACTACTACATGATCAACTATACATATTAAGGACTGGGGAACAAAAGGACTATGGAGGATAGGGAAGGGAGGGGGTAGATTTACAGGTGGACCCTCTCGGCAGAGAAGTAAGAACGATGTGAAAAATTGTGAAACATTAAAAAGGCTCTCACTTCTAACCAGCAGGCGTTTAAGCAGTGGGCTTCACAGTAACAAATGAATAATGATGATTTGCTATACAAGGAATAACTATGTGCTGACCAAGAATTGTATTTTCGGGGTGATAACAGTGACAAGGGAATACTGGATGGGGTTAAGAGGCTGCAGAGTTCAAGAAACCTTAGCTTAGAGCTATACAAACCTGTGCATTGGAAAGATCTTCTGTACTCTTAACGTGACTCGGCTGCTCCTGCTGCTGCTGCTGTTGCTGCTTGGCTAGGGCAGCCTCGACATCCCTCACCCAGTTGTCTCTGGGAAGCTTGAAGATATCTATCCAGGACTCGGTTGCATCGTCTTTATCGCCCTCTGCAAGAGATAAGGCAAACAGATTAAAACAGATCAAATGGCTGATGTACTATGTTTTCAATGCCATCCATTGCTTCTCTCACCCAATTCTAGTAGAAAACAAGAGCCCAGGCAAAGCTTGGAAGACAAGGCAAACAGATTAAATGGCTGATTTACTTTGTTTTTAATGCTATCCATTGCTTCTCTCACCTAATTATGGTAGTAAACAAGTACCTGGTAAAAGCTTGGAAGATCCAAGAGACATTTTGCATGAAGAAACTAATGCAACATCTCACATTAAAGAGACATAAGTAAAAGGTCATCCTATTCAAATACTGTTATAACAAAGTATGGCACCCGGCCACTCTCATAACTCATTGCCAAGGTGATTGAATTCAAAAGTCTTGCCAAAATTACAAGGGCCTGTTATCAATTAGTACATTGTTATATCATGGTTAGTCTTTGAAAGACATCTCATCAATCTGTATTTATTACCAGAGGCAGTTGAAAACTCTTTAACATTGCTACAGGCAAGTTGTCATAATTTCAAGTTTTACCTAACATTCAATTAATTTTCTTCCTGATAATATGAAAACAATACACCTGGGCTGAGAGAGACAAATGAAGATATAATGCCTTTGTCTATATAAAAACATACACTACCTTTAATATTATTATATGGTCAAAAACATAACGTTTTGAGTACATGTACACTGTTATCAGCTGCAATTCAGCTTTATAGGTTCAAGACAATTTTTTTTTCATTTTCATGTAAATATAAACCATGGAATAATAACTTACTTTCTATTGTAAGAGCAATGTAATCACCATCCCTGGAAAGGTGAATAGCAACAACCTTGGCACTGGAAGGTACTTCAGAATCAAAGTTCTTCAATAACAAAAGTGCTGATCCACTGAAACAAAATAGCCTGCAAACACCTGAAAGAGTGACAACAAGTAGAAAATATCAACTTACTGTTTAAAAAAAAGAAGAAAGGAATACAACTTAATTGAAAATGACAAACAATTATAAATGGAATGTAGGTAAAAAACAAAAAATATTAATCATTATTGCAATTGCAAAAATGAGTAGTGGTCTACAATGACTAGAGTGTATGGTGTAGTCAAAAATTAAAACTGTTATACAAACAAGAAAGTACCAGTAAACTAGTTTGATTGAAAATGTGTAGTCAAAATTATGAACAATTTGAATCTACTTTTGTGAAGAAAAGAATTTACTGTTGATTGAATACCACCAGTTTGAAGACTTTATGAAAAATGTAGGGTGCACTATCATAAAGTAACATTTACTGGTGTAAATATAAAATGATCTTTACTTTTAATATTAAAATAAACACTCAAACAATTAAAATGAAGTAAAGTAGATCTACAAGTACATTAATAATGATATTGGATATTTATATAGCGCACATATCCACCATTCATGGTGCTCAAGGCGCTCCAACTATTATCAGGGCTCTGCTAGGCAGCCGATTTCGGCGCTCATAGCATTCAAAGAATTCCTTCTTACCGGTACCCATTTAACACCTGGGTGGAGAGTGGCAAATGTAGATTAATATCTTGCCAAAGGTCTTACCATTGGTGTCGAGAGAAGCAACCAAGCACATCTGAACCCCGATCTGTGTGCTCTCCAAGGTGGTGAGTGCAGCGCCCTCTTCTTCCCATGATGCAATGGGATTGTGTAGCGTAGCATGGAGTGCCAGTAGGCCCTTGTTTAGTCCGATAAACACAGCGCTCCCATCTGGACTCCCAGCCATGCACAATATATCTTCATTCTCCTGTATAGGGTGTACGTAAGTAATTGTGAGAGGCAGATTCAAGGACAAGCATGGATTTTTAAATTTTGAATTCTATAAATGTTCCATGTAATAGGTACATGGGTCTACATCTAGTTCTATATTATTTTTCTTTATTTGCACATTTTGTGCACACTTAAATTTAGAGTCCAGGGGCGGGTTCCTAGAAACCGTCATAAGTCTAACTTCTTGACTATCCCATTGAAACGCGTGTTAATTCTATAACACACGTTTCAATGGGATAGTCAAGAAGTTAGACTTATGACGGTTTCTAGGAACCCGCCCCAGGGCAGCGTTTCATGAAACCGTCACAAGTCCAACGACATCCCATTGAAATGCGTGTATTAGTTTTAACACATGTTTCAATGGGATGTCGGTGAACTTGTACTTATGACGGTTTCGTGAGACGCTGCCCAGGTGGTAGTCTAGGTGGTTGTTTCATGAAACCAACTCCATGGCAATTTGGTCACACCCATGCAGTCTCACTCTCAATCTCAGACTCAGTCTCACTCTCTCAGTTTCAGTTTTTCTAGCTACCATTACCAACTCACCTGAACAATTGCAGTGTGTTCATATTCAGGGACAGGTTCTCGAGATCGAAGTTCTTCGGCAGCAGCCTCCCTTGCACTAATTTGCTCCCAAGCTATATCGAAAATTCGATTTACAATCTTGTCTACCAATCTGTAAGGCTGCGGTAACTTGTCGAACATTTGGTCCGGATCGTTGGCGTAGTCATCTTCATCGCTGGACAGATTGCTCAGTGTGTCCGGCGTAATGGACATCAAGTTTTTCCGAACGTAAACCGGCATTTTGGACTGATTTTTGGTTACTCAGCTAAATTTCTAAGTAGCCTTGTCACTCATAAAGATGACACAGCTTCCTTTCTATGGTGAAACTCAACAGAAACGAAGATTTAGCTAGAAAATTGAAGCGAAAATCTCACTCTGCAGCAAATTGTTTGAGCTCACCTAGGCAACATTGTACCTCTGATGGCCGTAGAGGACAGTCTGTAAGATTTTGTTCGTTTCTATCTGGTGCAGTGCATGAACAATAATCCATCCAAGGGTATCTGTCGTGATTATACTTTGTGGATGAAATACTCCTCTACAAGTACAAAATGTATTTTACTTTGAAAAGCAATTCGGATTTATTTTTCTTCTTTCATTAAAGCCAATAATTGTCTTTTTTTTGTGGTAGTTGTTGTTTGGGTCAAAATGCCTATTTAATTTATTCCTTATTGATGGGGGTTGGGGTGGAGCTTTTTAAAGGGCAAAAATAAAAAAAGAAACTCGACTTCGCTTGTTTTCATCTTATATTAAAGTAATTGTTATTACTTTATTACAAAATATGTCAATTTAAAAAAAAGTAATTAAAAACATGGAACAGCATTTCATTTGTCTGGGGGGATCAAAGCACCCCTCTCCAAAAAAAAATCTGCTAAGAAAGCAAGATTCTGAAAAGGTACTCATCAGTTACTTATCATTTACAATCTAATATTGGCTTTTCATCTTACAATAGAAACTGAGTTCTTTCCATTTTTTGTTTTGCTTGTGTAACTCCTATATTTTCTTGATATAAATAAATATATATTTAAATATATGTATGTACATATATTCCCTCTCATATGCATTCTAGCTTTCTCTCTCTCCGCCACCCATTTCTTGCTCTCTCTCTCTCTCTCTTTCTTTCTCTCTCCCTCTCTATCTCTCTCCCTCTCTCTCTCTCCCATACATGTGTTTAGTATATATTTGTTATAATAGATGGTTAAAGACTTTCTCCACACATGCATCAACATCATCACAGGAAGCAGTACATAAGTACAACATGCCTTCATTTAAATATACATTGCAACAATATAACTTGATTTCATCACTTAACTTAAGGCAAACAATGATAGGCCAAAAAAGAAAGTAAGGGGCAAAGAGAGGGGAGGGTCACATCAGAGATTAAAGAGTTCATGTCTACAGTTACAATATTGAGATTCATTTTAGTGATGAGTTTTGGCACCTTGATAAGATGACCTCGAAAATTACTATTTAACAGACTTTTCTTCTGAGGCTGAATAGCATAGAAATCTATTTCGGAAATGAAAAATAAAATGTAGAATCGTAGCAAGCAAATTGATTATTAGTAATGATTTTCTAAAATAAAAAAAAGAAGACTTTTTTTTGCCCCAATAAACCTATCTAGAAATAATATTTTCAAATGCTGCTGAACTCCGTTGGTTTCGCTTGAATTTATATTTCTCCAACACAGAACTCTTAGGAATGGTATCAGAGTATTGCTATTATTCAATATTTAGCTCCAACTTAAAGCATACATTTGGAGAAATACATTTAGTTACACATCATAACAAAATATCTTAACCTGTAGTTTCACCTTATATTAAAGTTTGATTCTATCTTTTGATCTAGAAATATTTGAATTTGTACAAGAGCAAAAAATGAAGAAAAAAAAAAATCGCTAGAAAATTTGAGTCCATTTCTGTAATTGCAGTACACTCTGCCATTCATGCATACAAACAATTTCATTGAAACTGACTCAAGTCAATGCATAGGGTAATTTATAATCACTATTTACAGGTACAAATTGGCAATTTCCTGTTGATTTTATTGTAATTTTCAATCACATTGCTTCGTGTTGTATAAGATGGGAAAATACAAGCAATTGTTGCCAATTTGAGCCAGAAAAGCAGATTCATTTAGACCTAGATAAAAAAACGTGAGCTCCTATGGGTTAATCCAAATAAATCTAAATTTCATTCACCATCATTTTGACTATGAGTTGAATGGAAAAATATTTCATCTCATAAGTTTTGAATAATTGCCAATTAATAATCTTGTGATCATTTTCCCAATAAATTTGGATATGTCTTCTTCACCTTTTGATGAATCAAAGCTATAAAAGAACATTTCCTTTGCAGCAATGTGAAATTATTGTATTGCGTATAAGAATAAAGACAGTAAAAACACTATAAGATTGAGAGAAAAAAATTAAGTAGCATAAAAAATACAGATTATTCAAATAAAAACTCATGAGCTCAGTAAAAAAAAAATCCAAGGGAATTCATGTTTGGAAATCTCCTATTTTCTATAAAAAATTATAAAAATCACTCTTGTGAACACAAAAGGTTTCACACGGGCCTACATGTATAAGCCCAATAGAATTCAGAGACAATAAAAACATATTATATTTAATCGCCACCAATACCGTACTAAGATAGAGACAATTGTACATATATGCACTTCTTAAAGGGGAAATCCACCCTGATATTAAGTTGGTTTTAACAAAAGCAGAAAAATTAGAGAAATACATACCGGTAAGTAAAAGATTGAGCAAAATCTGTTATAACATCAAGAAAGTTATGATTTTTTTTTAAATACGGTCAATCAAACACAAAATGGCATTTAAGGGAAGTTTCTTGCGAGATACCTTCCCATACGCCATGTACTAAACAAAATTATACATTCACCCTGAATACGATTGTTGCAAATATGTTTAACAAAAACATATGTATGAAACAAATCTATTCCGTCATCAATAACTAAGAAAGTGAAGGTGAATGAAAGTTTCTGTACAGAGCCAATTGGAGAGGAGCTTGTAATATATGTCATAGTGTTCCAAATTCGTGTCTCACTGATAACAAGTTGAAAAATGTATAACTTTCCTATTTTTATCTAAATTTGATATTGCTCAAACTTTCATTAATTTGTTTCTCTCATTTTTTCTTCTGTTAACTCTTAAAACCAACTAAATGACAGGGTGGACTTCTCCTTCAATACCTAGCTATAAGAACAAAAATAATCAGTGGCATAGGCACACATAATTATCCCTGTTATTGAGGGGGTGGGGGAGATCCATGTAGTACCAGCCCAAGTGTGAATAAATAATGTATGAATTTGTGTGCTACTGAAAGAGATAATAGAGAATATAAACAACTCCCAAAAACTGAAGAAAGAGAAAAAAGAGAGAAAAAACCTGATAAAAGTCTACAACACAATGTGATATCAGTATTTCCAGGACAGATATCATGCTATAAAACAATTGTCTTTCTCATGAAGTTCAAAATCACAATGAAACCAACCCCAAAATATCCATTCATTACAAATTTGAGGACATGTTTTGGTAGATTTTGTGACTTACTAATTGATGGAAAATGATCATGATTTCTTTTACTTTTGTACAGTATTAAATAATGAAAAAATTCATGTTTATAAATAAACAGTTAGGTATATTCTGAATGGCTTTTGACACATTTTGTTTGATTGGAAGATGCTACTTCACAGCACAGGTATAATCTAAGGGTGTCCAAAATATAATCAGAACTTATTGGTGTCATTTGAGCTGTTACATTTTAACATATATAATACAAAAATCACAAGGTTTTACTATTTGAAGAAAATATCTTAATGCATTCTATATCAGATATTAAAGAGCATCTCTTTAGTGGAAAATTCATAGCATGTTATAAATAACGCATCCTCTTTACATTTTTCTTGCTGGCTGCTTGGGACTTGCTGAAATACTAATTTTCCTTGACCTAACTGAAACAAAATATACATACATGGACATATTTCACTGCCCTATTGGACACATGCATTTTGAGCACTGCTTTGTACCTTGGTGAAACGTAAATGCACTTGAGAAATTTCCTAACGTGTTGGCTCGTACAATGCCCTACAAGAAGTTCTAACTAAAATGCAACCATTGTTCATGAAGTATTGGAATAAATACCAGGGACTAGTTTCACAAAGCCTTTTTTCAATGACAAATCTGCTGATAACAACCAGAATCAAGGATTTCACTAGCTTTTATATAACAAAAACTGGTCATTCCTCACTGGCAAGTTTTGTGAAATGGGCCCCTGATAGACTTGAAGAGATCTTGTCTGCACACTCAGTAGTATGGTCTTCTTGGATTATTCTGTGAAAAAAAAAGAAAAAAAGAATCAAAAAATCAAGAGGATGTATAAGTTAGAGGAAGATTGCAATGTCAAGTCACAACGATGGTAACTATCACAGCCATAGTGTTATCTGGAAACATGCTTTGGTTTGGTTTCTTGTGGGCAAGTCCAAGATAATGACTACACTATACACATGTAAACCTTTTGACGTATCCCTTTAAAGCTATTTGGTCACAAGACAAAATATAAGATGTTGAATACATTACTTTCTTTTGGGGGCCAATGAAACTCATTTGTCCCTAATTTGGAGAGATTTCCTCTTAAATTCCCTGTATTTCTTCCTGACTTAAAAAATAAGAGCCCGCATTTCCCCCAAACAACCGGAAATCATATATCTTTTATTCTCCTTCCTTCAATTATTCTCTTACCAGAGGATTTGGTCTGAAGCGGTATGCAAGCATCATTCTTTTCCTGAAGGCAGTGTATTCATCGCTAGCATCACCTTTGCTGAGTTTCTCTGGCCGTTCCACGCCGAAGCCCACTCCATCGACCACTCGATCTCCCCTGATACAGCAACCATCGGATGAGAAAATAATGCATCAATTTTCATTTTTTTTTTTTTTTTTTTTTTCTTTCAAGAAAAGCAACATCATGGAAGAGTGTAATAAATTCCATTCCAAGATTTACAAGATGTAAAATAATCACCACTTTGAGCTTCTATTCATTACAAGATTTCTATTCAGTACAAGATAATCTCAAATCATTTGTCAATTACTGGGTGTAGTTTATATATTTTTGCTAAACCCGACTACAGATGCAATTGTTCAGAAGTATAAAGCTCATCTCAACTGAATCATTACATTTACTATAATATAATGAAATAACGGAGGAGACAGACAAAATATGAAGAGGCAAAAGCTTGAGTGATTTTAGTATAAAAATCTATTTCAAAGCTAATCCTAATGACATGGGGATGGTTCACAAAGACTAAGATGACTTAAGTTGGACTTAAACTTTGGCAGGCAGTTGCTCTCACCATTGGTCTCTCAAGGGAAGTCACAAATCTACAGAATTTACATTTTTTGATAGTTCATTGTTGAAGACATAAATTTACTTACAATGTAAACTTATACTTAAAGACTCAGGGCTTGTACTACGGTAAGCGATTTATGCCCTTAAAAAGTCTTGTACCAGATGTAAAATTAGAGGAAAAAACCTTAGAAATTATGATCTTTAGATAATATTTTTTTCCTTCAGTTATGAGTTATCAAAAAAAATGTGAATTCTGTAGATTTGTGACCACGATTTGTATGTCCCTTGAGAGACCAACGCCAGTAAATGGTGATAGCAAACAGTGGCATGAATGGCCTGCCATAGTTCAAGTCCAACTTAAGTTGATCTTTCTATGTGAAACACCCACATGGTTGATATAAAGGAGATACATACCTCCTTACAGGAGCCGTAATACCCTGCTTCTCAGGCCCTAACCCTTCTCCTTCACTCCAGCCAAGCTTCTGTAACATCTGAAATCCTATGAATGGGATGAGAATCGAGGCAGAGAATTACATACAGATGATCTCTTAACATATAAGATACTAATACAAAGCTTGGAACTAACAGGCGTGTGGGCCACATGGGCACTCATGTTTTGGGTCCGAACGAACCCCCCCCCCCCCCCCTCCCACCCAATATAACAGATGATATTAATTAATTTTTTTAAATCAAAATTCTCACATATGCCTCATGCATCTGGGTACTAAATATTCCCATCCAGACCCCCTATGAAAAAATAGTATGGAGCCCTGAATAACATCAACAGTTTCTGACATAGTGCATTTCTGGAGTGCAAGCTCACCAAAAAATACACTTTAAAATTTACATTTCACCTCATTACTGGAACATATTACATCAAAGTGATAAGCTTTAAAAAGATTTATCAAACTCTTCCATGTCTGTTAAAGAGTGCAGCAATACTGGGAGAGCATTCAACAGTGCTGTCACTATAGTTCTTGCAAATTAATGCACTTTGTTTTCTGTCCATAAAGCTGACCCCCAAATACAGCAGTTATGATGTAGTAATCTTGGATTTTGTTTTTGTTTTTTGTTGTGTGTTTTGTTTTCTCTTGATTTCATTCAGTATATGTATGTGAGACGACCATGCTTTGAACTTTGAAGCAAGGAGGCGCTATGGCTCAGTGGTCTCATAGCCTGGAGGTCCCTGGTTCGAAACCAAGTCAATGAGCTTGTGCCCTTTGGTAAATCCTTACTACCAAGTCCCTAGGAGAGGACTTAAAGCAGTCGGTCCCCTAGTTGCTTTCTTAGCAGTCAGCTAAAACAATCATCAAACTGGTCAAAGCCCAGATGATATCTGGTAATAGTAGTAAATATTATTACCTTTTAAAATTCAAGTATTTTTCCATAGGCTATGTGACCCTGCAAATGCTACTCACCAATATTATCTGCTTGTATCTTGAACTCTTTGTACTCAGAGTAGTCCGGCGTTCGGCCTTCTTGGAGGGCATGCAGGGTTTCCATGAACTTCTCCAGTTCTTCAGGAGGCAGGAAGTCACCGATGAAATGTTTCCCTCGGTTCATACCAGTCAATAATTCTGCCTTCTCTGTAAAACACCAATTAAACAAAGTTTGAGAAGTACATGTATGAACAAAGACAGATCATAGCATAGACCAGTTTTGGAAACGCCCCTCTCTCAAAAACCGAAATGGAAGCTCTTATTACCAATCACGTGAAAGGTTCACAGGTATTGTGTGTCATTTATATCTGGCAATAACATTGCCTTCTCACTGCAAAATGTCAATCGGAACATAGTTTGAGAAATGTGAATGGAGAAAGATGACAAGAGTATTGGATTTAAAATTCACATTTGGTGAAATCAATTTGCACCAGTTAATAAGTAAAACATCTATCAAAACTTTGTTTGAAAAGTGCAACGTGGCTCAGCTTCAGGGTAAGTGCCTGCAATTGTATGAGGGGTAGATATAATGTCACAGCCATTTGGTGGAACAGCTGCTAAAACTTACTGCGGGTGTCCTCCATCTCTTTGGCTCTGGCCTTGTGCTCCCAGGTCCCTCCATCGATGTCCTCATCACTGTCGTACTCATATTTCCTGTTGGGATCCTTGCCTTTCTTCTCCATCATCAGCTCCGCCTCCCGCTTCTGGGTTTTGATTACCATCTCGTACAACATTTGCATCTAGAAATTCAAATAATTATAACAATAATAATGATAGCAATAATAATAACTTTTATAATATACATGTAATGCTTCCTGGGAGAAATTTTAATTGTTTAAAAATATGTGTGGCTTACACCCAGTAAATAAGATTGATTGATCGATCTGTGATTGAATTATTTTGGTAATTTTTCAATTACAGATCGATTAATCGATTTTATTTACTGGGTGCAAGCCACAAATATGTTTAAACAATAATAATAACCTAATGCCAATCATATTGAACAGTTTTATAGCACTAGTATCAACTATGGATTGGGCACATGGCACTCCAAAATAAACCTGGCTCTAGATGGTGGTCACAGCATTCAAGGACTACCTGCATCACCAGTATTTATTTCACACATTAATGCTGAGTGACAAATGCAGATCGATGTCTTGCCATGGCAGTAATATAGATAATTGAACAAGTATCTTTTGTATGCATTAATTCAAATTAGATTTTAAAGGTCTGTCTCTCTCTATATGTGTGTCTGTCTCTCTCTCTCTCTGTCCCTCCCTCCCTCCTTCCCTCCATCTCTCTCTCGTACACATGTACCTCTTGCTGTTCAATGAGCTGTCTCTGTTGATCTTCGCTCAGCTCCGTTGTCCCGATCATGCCCACGGGGTTGACCGGCTTCAGCAGGGCCATCTGCTTCACGGGCGGGGCCTCTTCCGCTGCTGCTGTCTCGCCCCATCGACTCCTCTTCTTCTTCACAGGTGGAGCCCCCTCGGCCCCCGAGGAGAAGGAGGGGGGCACGTACCCAAGCTGCTGGGAGATGGATGCTGCTGCCGCTGCTGACGCGGCCGCCGCAGCTGACATGGGGGCCGGCGGTGTAGGTGCTATGAGAGAACAAGGCAAATTATTATTTGTATGACAGGTATTAAAGCCCCACTGCACTACTTGTAGCTACTTGCTCCCTCTATATAGAAAACAATGCCTAAGCGGTGCCCGTTGGTCCCTGATGATCCTCTTTTTCTTATGTTAACTGAGAAGTGAGTTGATGAGAAAGCCACCTGTCAGTGACCTTGCTGGGTGGTCTAATCCCCCCTAGCCAATCTAGTACAGACAGGATTTAAGCAACCAGTAGAAATATATTGTGCTTTGAGCAAAAGTACCCAGATGACTGTGCAATTTTTTTTCCTAATACCTTATGGTTTGCAAAAAAGGTCCAAGATGACACTGCAGTTATTTTTTTGTCATTATCTTAAGGTTTGGGATGCACGAACGCGTTTAAAGGTTTATACGCATTGAAATACGCAGAAGCTAAGACAATGGACATATGCACACAGCCCTTGCAAACTAATTGGGCAAGGACAACATAAGTATACTTCTCTGCATGGGTATTGGTGCCAATGCATTATTTTGTATACAAATGTCCGTATTTCATTGTGTTTTAAATTCTCTCCTCTAAATTACGTGTTTCTCTACTGCTACTGTTTTTTATCTACCGTTCATTACTTTTTTCTTCCTCCAGGAACTATCATACAAGCCCTGCTTTTTAATAGGTTCCTCACATTCTACTTTATCTATTATATGAATTGAGAATCATTGACATGTGCTCATTTATACTACAATTGTAATGTATAATTGTTATTTTATATGTATGTTTATATTTTCTGTAAAATGTGGAACATTAAACTTGAAATTAATACAAAATCACAAGGATATAATTGATATACTATGTTTCTTGAATGAATAACAAAATAAAAGTGAATGGCTTTTCTTTGGTGGGAAACAAAAGTATGTGGCATCTGCTTTGAGAATATTGCACTCATCGTGCCGACTTGTGAAATATGCTAATAAGCTTTTGGGATGCACCCTTGTATCCAACTCAAGGCCATTCAATATTATACAATCATTCATAATTCTAAATAAACCACTTATTCTGATCTTAAATACGCCCCCCCCCCCAAAAAAAAAATAAATAAATAAATAAAAAAAATAAAAAAATCAATAATCGACAATGGAGATTCCTATCATACATTTGATTGGGACATTTAAATGCTGCTAATAATCCTGCTATGGTGGTCACATACAGGGTTCATATGTTAAAATGCACAGAAACAATGAAACAGATTAGACAGAGTTGTTGACATTAAGAACAGGCTTGTCAAGATGTCAATTTGCTACTTCAATTAAACTCTGTATCACATGATTGTCACAACATCTCCAGACCCAAAACTTTATTAAGAAATGTCTATCAGTTTCACTCAATTCAAGTGAATAACAAAACGTGGTTCCTCTTTCTTAAATGAAAAAGATTAAAGACCATATCCGAACGGAAAAATGAAATGGAAGAATTATATCAACGGAAAGCTTATAAGCCATAGATTACAATAATATCAATTATGTGCCATTTTAGTGTCTGTCAGAGGAGTATCAGCTCTCTGAAAACTTAAATTCAAAAGCTTTGACAATCGGAAGTTATCGACCTAAAACCTTGCTATCGACTTGATGACATCGTCTTTAATATGTGGAGTACACATATTCACAATGACTTTGCATTAATTAAGCACGGCTCATCGCCTCAGCTATATAGGTGAACCGGTAGGGTCCACATGTAATGACTTCATTGTAGCTTCAGCAAATTTGACTCCTGTTGACCCGTAATTTGGAGGGGTGTGGAAAATGAGGTTTTAAATTGCTTTTGTGCAATAATGAAAGGGTAAATACTTTTTATTCCTTTATATTTTTATTCTACATTAATTCAGTTTTCCATTTATATCAAGTTGTAGTTAATCGGATAGGGTCTTTAAAAGTACAAAAGCCTGTGCACAGTATAGTTTTACCTGGTGGCGCGTATGAAATTGAAGCCTTTGCTGCTAGACGAAACACTGCTAGTTTGGTCTTGTAGTATCCATGGGCTGGGCTGCTCTTATCGTGCATGAACCTGCATTCAGAGTAGAGCAAAGGTCAAAGTTCAAAGGTCAAGCGACCCTCTACAATTAATGATGTATTATTTTTAACACTATTAAAGTAAGACATACCACCAGAATCCCTTATAATACGAATACAAATATTAAGAATGATGTTTTCTATAAAATCAGTATCAGCCAGCTTGGGCTCATGGCCCTTGCTCCAAAATATAAAACATACCGGTAGTAGGAGCACTGCTTGTCGCATATACAGTTGAAACGATAACAGACAACTCAAGGAGAAATTCGCAGTGTTAGCCTTTTGACATGCATATCAGAATGGCTAGTTTTACAAACTGTAGAGATGTGTTATGAGCACTTTTTTAAAAGGGATTCAAAGGAAATATCTGCTCGGACAAAGAATGGAAGGCCTTTCTTCATACTAGGAGCACTGCTTGTCGCATATACAGTTGAAACGATAACAGACAACTCAAGGAGAAATTCGCAGTGTTAGCCTTTTGACATGCATATCAGAATGGCTAGTTTTACAAACTGTAGAGATGTGTTTTGACAGGAGAAATTCGCAGTGTTAGCCTTTTGACATGCATATCAGAATGGCTAGTTTTACAAACTGTAGAGATGTGTTATGAGCACTTTTTTAAAAGGGATTCAAAGGAAATATCTGCTCGGACAAAGAATGGAAGGCCTTTCTTCAAACTTGCAATTTAACTCTCAAATAAAGATTATTGGATATGCCACAGGTTTGTAATGGCTGTCAAACGAGCAGTAATGTACAATTTAAACACTGAGGAACAACTTATAAAGTACCAAGTAGATACTACCGCCTAGTTGATGAAATAGTAAACTAAGGAAAGGTTTGGTTGATAACAGCATAGTATTGCCACAAGAATTAAAGATGTTTGCATGCTATAATTGGTCTTCTGCATTGCATCCCTGGTAACCCTGGTAAATAATTCTGCATGGTATACATCATATATTTTGTCTGCTACTAGCCAGAAGGCCATTCATATAGACACAATTCTTCTGGCTAACAGCAGACGATATACTGTACACATACAGGGGGGTGTTTCACAAAGACTAAGATCGACTTTAAGTTAGACTAGCAGGCCATTGTGCCACTGGTTGCTCTCACCGTTATGATCTTCCAATTATATTTTTTCTTCAATAATGAATTATCAAAAAATGTAAATTCGGTAGATTATGACCATGTGAACCCTTGAGAAACCAATGCCAGTAAATGGTATGAGCAAACTTAAAGTCGATCTTAGTCTTTGTGAAACACTTCCCAACAGATGTGCAACCTGAGAGTGTGACAACTGAACTGACCTGTACTTTGGTATGTCCCGGTAGGTGCTGACAAGTACCGCCTCCACCGCGTCCCCGCCCTCGGCCACCTGCCTGGCGATGCGGTCAACCAGGTCCTTCAGATCCACGTCCTCTGGCGGAGAGACTTAATATGCTTCTATGAGTATCTGTTGCTTTCTGAGCTGGGAGGGGGGCACTATCGACCCCCTCCTCCCATAAATCGGGGGCTCTCTCTCACACCACTCTTTTACCTTACTTGTAATGACAAGGGCTTTGGAAGCGAGAGAATGGTTCAGAAGAGAAGACAGATTGCCGGGCAAATTATAAGGCTGTTTTTTTTGTTTTTTTTCTATCATGGACTATTCAAAATGGAGATGGGATGGGGTAGGTGGGGAGTGAAGGAGCATTGTTTGTACACTTAGGATACTTAGGATATGACTAAGAAAGTTTTGTCTACAAATCATCTATGATTTCTTGGAATGACTTCTGTCATGCAAACTTCTGTCATGAGTACTTTGGTAAGAAATCTAAAGGAAAATTAAAGAGTGATATTTATAAACAATTTTACCATTCAAGTCTACTTCTAAATAGAAAGGGGAAAACTGATGAATGGGGCAGGTTTTGTTTGGTGCAGACACATGGAAATCCAAGTCAGAGAGTTGCCCAACTATTCCCTAAGGTTAAACTGCAAACATGTCTTTAAAAACAGCTCTTAAAAAATATATTTATGAGTATATGAGGTGACCTTTGTACGATTACTTCCTGAAATCATCTCACACATGAGGACTAGATTGCAATAATTATTGATATTATAATAATTAACTTTGAGAAATAAATACAATTTTGTCCGAGTGTATATTTGTCATACACACAACAAGGTCAAGTGAACTCACAATGACATTACTCATCTTCACACACTACCAATCGACGGGTCAGTGACACAAAGACGTAACTCCATTTTGCCATTTTGAGAAAAAGTGGTTTAAAGATAGAGGTCCACTTGGGCCTTGAGGAGTTAAGTCTATCTTTCACTAGCCATTGACTTCAATGGGGTGTTGGGTGGAGATAAGTCTTTGTGTTTCCTGGAAAGCCAACATTTTGATATCAACTACTCATTTGAGCAAACTATGGAGTTACGCTTTTGTGTCACTGAAGAACCCTCGCAATCATCACTGAGGACAAGCAACTTACCAAGTCCGGCATTGCTCGATGAATCCGCCCCCTTTCCCGCTAAGCCATGTCCTTCGTCTTCCTCTTCTGAGTCGCTAGAGTTTCCAAAGACGTTTGCTATCTGCCTCTCCCGCTGCTCCCTGATCTTGGCCCGGACAGCAGAGGTGCTGGGTCTGTTTAGGGGTACGGGGCTGGTCGGTGATCTGGCTTTGCTGGGGGGAAAGGGCACTGGAAGAGGAGAGGGAGAGGAGAGGGAGAGGGAGGGTGACAGCCATATCAGAAACATAACAAGGAGAGAAAGACAGAGGCAGTGAGAGAGAAGGGAGGGGGGGGGAGAAAGAGAGATAGAGAGAGATAGATAGAGATAGAGATAGAGAGAGATAGAGAGAGAGAGAGAGAGAGAGAGAGAGAGAGAGAGAGAGAGAGATAAATAACAGTCTGGTTGATAATTACTACTTAACTAGGATTCAAACTTTTGAAATTCTTCAAAGTCATCATAGACAAGTTTCACACGAGATGGTCAGATTCTATTATTTGTCTCCTTTAAAACCATGTTCATCAGAATTCATAAACTATTTTATAGTTTCCAGAGATTTCACTTCTGTATTTCTATAAATCATACACATCCATATTACAAAAAAAAAAAAAGGATTTTGATGCAAATTAAATATATATATATATAAGATATTTCTTTGACATCTTCCCTAGTCAGGCACACTTTTTAGGCATCTACTTCCGAAGCTTTGAATGGAACATTTCTGAACAGATTCTTACCTACTTCAGGGGGAGGTGGCAAGGGTATTTTCTCTATTTCTGCTGCTTTCTCTTCTGCAAAGTGTCTCATCTGCATTCCAAGAGACGGGGAAAAGCCTTGCTGAGCCTCCTGCAGCAGCATGGCATGGGTGAAGTCTCGGGGCGGCGGTGGGGGCTGCTGGGCAAGCGCTGCCGATGATTCGGCGGCCTTCTTCCTCTGTTGTTCTTGCTGCAATTTCATGAAGTGAGCCATGAAGCTGCCGTCGTTTGAGAAGGTGTTCTGAACGGGGCTGGGTGCGGCGGGTGGGGGTTTGGACTGAGCGGCACTGGTCGTGGATGCGACTGGGGTCTTCCGCGATTGGTTGCTGATAAGGAAGAGGCAGTTGAAAGGAACATTGCATTATAAACTTATGCAATGTATAAAGGGTATGTGATTAAATGATGTACTGTGACATTATGTAGCATCACTTATAATATCTTAATTCAGATGCAGGCTAGATATTTACATAACGTCTAAAGCTCTTTGGAAGCGCAAAGAGATGATATTTCATAACGTATTATGCACTATACAAGAACTGAACTATTATTATTATTATTATATTCTAGTTGGAGAGCTACATTAGTAAACTCATCAATTATATGCCAGGAAAACCTGTCAGTATCAATTTTCAGAGTAATTTGTGTTTCTTTGAGGCAGTAATACAAGAATTCAAGCAAATTTATAATCCCTTGTAATGATGGAAAGCACATCTTAACAAAGTTTATCAAGTTCACAGAAAAGTTGCACAAATATTGACAATGCTAAAGATAAGGCTAATAGAATTACTGGTAGGCTAATCATCCTGACTGTGATACATTAAATCTCATATATACAGTACATATAATGTCAGATGTGCTTTGCAATACAAGTGATTTCGAGCAATTTGTTATTTTCTTTTACTGCTCTAAACAAATCATTTCAGTCTCATGAAAAATGAAAAATGAGTGGCTGCCCTCCACACCTGAAACTGAGGGGCAAGCCACCATACTTACAATCTAGCCAACGCTGAAGTAGCGCCACCAGGAGAAGTCTTGGGTTTAGCTCCAGCAGCAGCAGCTTGTGAGGCCGCTGCGGCTGCTGCTTCTTTCTTCTTCTGGGCCATCTTCCTCTCGATCTCCTGTCTCTTCTGGAGCAGCATACGTTCCTGATCACTCAAGCTCTTCATCTTATCCTGAAAGCTGGGTTTGATGGGCCCCTTGTCCGCCCCATGCTTGAAAGAGAAGGCCATGGTCAGAATCTAGGCCTGGCTGCAAAATCAGATCTATCCCTGGGCCCTGTAGAGTTAAATAAATTACGTATATAATGTATTTGATTTTGATTTACATGCATGTAAGTATCAAGTTTAGGGTCTGCCAAGGTGGAGTGGGCAATATCTCTAGAAAAAACATTGGGGTAAGTATGGAGTTAATTTCCCGAAAGGGCCGAAACCGTCATAACTACAAGATCAACGACATCCCGACACTGTCGCTCAAATTGTCCGCCAAGTGTTTCACAAAACCGTCTTTGCCAAGATGAGCGACAACTTCCGCGACAAGAGACTTGTAAATTTGATTCCAAACCTGTCATATCTTTTTAGAACGCCATCTCAAGGCAACTTAAAAATTTGTCTATGGGCAGCGAAAAAAAAAAAAATTGACAATAATTTTGTAAACTTATTTCTTGTTCTTCAAGCTCTCATTTCACTAATCAGTTTATATTTGTAAGGGCGGGATCCGGTAACTTTGTCTTAGATCCTTTAAAAAAATCCTTGCTTTAGCTTATGCTGCAACGATAATTATAATAATAGCTCACATTTATAATGCGCCTAATACTACGTTTCTAGGCGCGGAACATATTATTACCCCGGTCATCGGATTCAGGCTTACCCGCACACAAGGTATGCACATTCTCCACTCCCTGGGGAGCATAATTATAAACCTTTAGGTCAGTCAGGAACCCCATAACCTTTACAAGCCGTTCGTCTGTCTGATTGCCAAGATATTTATAAATGAAAATCGAATTCCCCTAGGCTGCCTCTCACGAAACCGTCATAAGTACAAGTTGAGCAACATTCCATTGAAATGCGTGTATTAAGTTTAACACGCATTTCAATGGGATGTCGCTCAACTTGTACTTACATGTATGACGGTTTCGTGAGACGCAGCCCTGGGCCTGGCTGCTCTACTCTAGATCTAGACCGAATTTTCCGTCTCTTTCGTTCGTTAGCCTCTTATTGGGGTAGGGTCGGCCGGCTCTCTCTTTAGAGACGGAAACCGTCTATACACATTGCCTTGGTAACGCCACGGCCATTTCAGGACGTAGCGTTTTGCCCCCAAAATCCCCCAAAATGTCATTTTACCTCGTGCATATCCAAATGTAAATTAGGCCTAGGCTATAATACATCGGTTCCACTTACTAACTTGATTGAAATAATCCGTTTAATGGTCCCTTTTAAGGAAATTATGGGTCAAAATCGAAATCCATTTTGAAAATCTTTTTCAACATGGATTTCGATTTTGACCCATAAATTCCTAAAAAGGGACTATTAAACTGATTATTTCAGTCAAGTTGGTAATTGGAACTGATTTATTATAGCCTAGGCCTAATTTACAATATAATTAACATCCACGAGGTAAAATGACATTTTGGGGGATTTTGGGGGCAAAACGCTACGACCTGAAATGGCCGTGGCGTTATCAAGGGAATGTGTATAGACGGTTTCCGTCTCTAAAGAGAGAGCCGGCCGACCCTACCCCAATAAGAGGCTAACGAATTAAAGAGACGGAAAATTCGGTCTAGAGTCTAGAGTAAAGTACCCGGTAATCGGTCAGCTCCGGTTTTCGGCCAATTGGTTGGATACATGGTAAAATCACTTTAAAATACATCGCATAATAGCATAACACATATCCCACACATACCATACCATGCCAGTGTCACTGAAGAACCACATTTGCAATGAAAAATATATCCTAAAATATCACATTTTAGCGATGTAATCGGCGGTTCCGCTACCCAAATCTGAAAAATCGAGTTTCTTACGCGTGTATGTAAGAAATATGGGTACCCAAAAATGAGCTTTATTTCAAGTATTTTTCAGATATAGAGCCCGATTTTGTGCTGGTCGCAAGCTCAAAAGCATGTATTAAATCAATGCAGCCGCACACCGCGACGCACACACGATATGTCCGTCTAATTCAGATTCCAACTTCCGATCACCGCTGTGCCTGTATTCGGTCAGGCGAGCACCCGGGAGTTCCGGCGTGGGATACCTGCTCCGCCCGCTTGTGCTATACATCAGCGCAGAAACGCACGGCGCGCGCGAGCGCTTCCTATTGACTTTGTACATGCGGCCGTAAACTGAAACGCTCGGCCGATAACCGTCTCCAAAACAGTGAAAATTGAAATGAATATTGTCATGGCAATTCGTGATTTTTTTGGGGGATTCTTTTTTTGTTTAAATAATAATAATATTTGCTTCATGATTTGAACAAGAAATGATAATAAATAGGAAGTAAAGAGTCCAATAAATAGGATTTTGTCTTAAGTGGCCGAAAACCGGGTACTTTACTCTACTCTAGATCTAGAGGGTGTAGTAGTTTATGATATAGACTACAAGCACGAAGCAGACTGCATTAGCAGACTACGAGTGTAGCAGAGCATAGCAGTCTACAATAGCCACCCTCACCACTAGAGGGCGCTATTCCTATTGGAAGCTTCCCTGGAATAGAGCCAACCTGAACTCTCTCTCTCATGCAACCGACACCTCTACCGAACAGACGTACCTTTACTGGAAGTTAAGGATGTCAAGCCTGATTGCCTGATACATTTCCAGTGAGTATTTCATGTCTGGTTATGGTGTCTATAAAGTAGCTCCCAAGTCTACTTCATTGGCGTCACGGACTTTTAGGACCTCGAAATGCACCGTTTTGGGGTAACTTGTTGTGTTGTTTTGTCAATTTATTTTGTCAAAACGGGGCGTGGACCTAAATTTGCCGAGTTGCACTTTGGAGCTGTGCGGGGTAATGCTCGCTAGTTTCCTAGTGGAAACAAATTTTCCGGTTGGGGGTGGTGGGCGTTGCCTGCCCGTAGTTCCGGCCGACCATTTGTTTTAAAATGGTGAATTTTAAACTTTCTGTGCCTTTACGGGAGCGAGCGCCGTGAAGGGCTGACGGGTTCGGTGGGGGCTGGGTAGGCCCATGGCCGGATGGCTGCAGTGAAATACTGTGTTTTATATCCCGGGAGTGGATGTGTTATGTTATTTGTGGCTAGTTTTAATACTAGTGTGGTGAATGTCCTGTTTTATGTATTTTTAATGTTGGGTGTGATGGAATGATGGTATATCATTATCAACCTGTTGGCTTGAGATGGTCAGCCATGTTGAATGTTTATGGAAGCATTCTTATTGAATGGCGTGAATGTGATCTGTAGAACAATGGATGATGGAATGTGGGAAACATTCCAGGAATAACCGAGGGGGGATGGTTGTATATATATCCCCAGGCTGGGTTATGTTTTTCCATTCATATCCCCCCCGAGCGTGAATTTTGAGGAGATTGGAATTCAAGATTCGCACACGTTCGTTGGAGGGGATAGACCAATCAGGGCGGCGGAATTTCGCCCACCCAGATCCTCCGGAGTACGTCCCCATTCGCTCACGTGTTGAGAAGTTTCAATTTCTAAACACGTGCGAGAGTTTGAGATTTCTCGGAAACAGCGGAGGATATCTGGGTGCGTGACGTGAGCGTTGCGATCTATTTTTTGACTCGACTGTCAATAACAAACAAAAGTCTTGCTCCTGCAAAATCGTAAACTCCTTCAACTTACAAGTACTTTTGGAGTTGTGAGAGGTGGGATTCTCGTGGATCGTAAGGTAGGAAATCCGTTGCTTTTGCCTTTTAATCATTGCTTTTTCTCCTTTATCCCGATTTTGTCGGGCTTTTCCTTCGTTTATTTTTGATACGTGGACTGGCTGTATACGTGTGTGAGTGCTCGTGTTACCAGCAGTTCCGTCTAGGCCCACCTACCCGCTTGGTGGTAGGGGCCAGGGGCTGTGTTTTAGCCAATTATTAAATAATTAAAAATAAAGGGGGAATAGGAGACAAATAAAGCTAGTGATTATTTGTGGAACATAAGCTTTTTGGATTTGTTTAATTTGTTTTCAGAGGCGTAAAGCTTATTGAGAATAAATATAGATTGAGTGGATATCGTGGGGGTTCTGCTAGCTAGCTGCTCCCAGGAGTCCTGCTCTTGTGAAGGGGATTCTAGTCTCCTTCGCAGGATTGGTTAAGTTGATTCTATTAATTATTATATAAAATAACTTAATCAAATTGTAGGGTGTAAACAATTTCCAATTATTAAATAGTTCTTAGCAATCCTTACTCCTTCGGTTAGTTTAGGGCAAATATTTCAGATTTGTTGGTCTGTTTGTTTAGTTGGTGGAGGGAGTTGTATTTATAATTCCCTTCGCGAATTGAATAGAACCTAGAGGCTAGACTCTAGACCTCTACTAACTAGGTTAGGTTACTTGTATTTTATTACATAACTTGCTTTGGTTGGAATCTGTATTGATTGTGATGTTGTTCTGGTGGATCTATAACTGGAATTGCTTTTGATTGTTTGTTTATCTTGGTTGACTGTTCGGTTTTAACTCCGTTGTAGGGGTGTTTTCCGGGAAACAGAAGATACCAGATAAATAGATAGCACCTTTTGTGACCGTGGCTGAGGACTTGGCTCTGGGAGTTTTATCCCAGGGTAGTCGTGAGTCTTGGCGGTGCGGAGGTGGGGCAGTTGTAGTGTTGGAGGATTAGGGCATCTATTGCATTTAATATGCAGATACAATTATAGTATTTGTTATTTCTCATATTTAGGAACTGTTTTAGAATATAAGAATAATTATAGACTTAGAGTTTAATACTAGTATTAGGGATTAAATTTAGTAGGACATTGGGTTTATTACAGTCAGTGCCGGGGTGGGTATATCTTACCCTGTCTCTGGTGTATTGGTTAGGGCGCAAGGAGGGGTGTACATGTAGCTCCTTCTTTTTATTTCATCGAACCTCTCAGGCGGGGGAGTAATAGCTCATTCTTGAGTGAAGTAGGCTCCTTGTCGATATTTTATATCGGTTCGGTGAATTGATCTAGGGCAGTAGGGGTCTGTGTTTCCTTTGTTTTGATTGTGATTGTGATTGCAATTGTGCTAAAATATCCTTGTGTGTTCTATCCAATTATTTACCTGTGGTTGTATGGGTATTAATAATTGTTGGGTAGTTTAATTAATCTTCTGGGATTTATTTGATTGGTGGTTATATATCCTGGTATATTGTTCTGTTCAATAACTTCAATTATTCACCTGCGGTTGTAGGGTGTTTATAATTGCTGAATAGATCAATTAATATTCTGGGATTTATTTTATTGTTGTAGGTTTTGTCCTATTGTTGAAGGATTTAACCTAGCACTGTGGGGATATGGAGAAGGTCCCTATTAATAGTTGTACGTTTGAGGAGTTGCTGGCCATGCCCGGGGTAAGCCCTGTTCGAGCGGGGCGTATTTTAGAACTCCGGGAAAAGCATGGGGGGATTACTCTTGAGCTGTTGGAGTCCTCTGCTATGTTTGCGGATGTAGGCAATCTGCAAGGCTGGTTTGACTTCCGATCGCGTTTGGATTATGGGGGAGAGTCCCCCAGAATGCCATCTAGGGCAATATTCCAAACGGGCGATTTTTGGAGTAGCACGCTCCGGGGGAGAGGATCCGGAGAATCCGGAGGAAGAAGTCTTGGGGCACAAGTTTATCCCCATGACAGTTATCCTCCCCCGGTGAGAGAGTCGGGCGGGTTTTCCCGCGCGAATTCGTGGAGATATGAAGGTGGGGAAGATACTTCCCTACCAGGGCCGGCCTGGACTTTTCCAACCCTGCCCCCGGAAATGGGCGATGCATTCCCCCGACCGTCTTTGTCTAGAGGGGAGGGAGATTGGGGACGCAACCGAGGGAGGGCTTCTTATCAGCCACTCCCCAAATCGATCGGATTCGACGGGCGTGGGAATTGGCGCGCGTTCTTCCGAAAATTCTCCGCATTTGCGGATGCCTGCGAGTGGGATTATCCACAGCGCCTAAACCAGTTGTGCTGGTGTCTGGACGGCCAGGCAAGCGAGTTTTTCGATGGGATTCAGGAGCGGGACCCGAATATGGGTTATTTCGGGGTAGTACGCCAGCTGGAGGGCCGGTTTGGATACCGAGAGCCTCCGGAGGCAACCCTGCTTGAATTTAACACTGCTAAGCAGGGTCTCACGGAATCCTTGCCTGAATGGGCAGACAAATTGCACCGGCTTGCATCCCAGGCATTTCCTGGGGTCCCAGATACTTACGTGCAGCGGCAACTGGTATTGCTTTTATGTCAGGGCTGCATCGACAGCGATGCTGGGTGTCATGCCCTTAATCAGCGCCTCTTTAACGTTGGAGAAGCAGTGGAGGCAATCCGCTGGTTTCAGCACGCGCATAAGGTCATGTACGGTTGTACCCGGCAGGCCAAAATGATGGCGACCGAATCGGGCGAGACCAGAGGGCCCGAGGTGCGAAGGGTGGATATTGCCTTGCGACTGGCGCGGGGCACTCCTGCAACCCCTTCCCCTTCCAGACTTGAGACCCGGATGTCAGAGTTGGAGGTACGATCGAATATCCGGTTTAGCGAAGAGCTTTGATAACCGGATGTCTGGTTTGGTGAAAAGATTCGATAGCCAGATATCTGGTTTGTCTACCAGTTTGGATATCCGGATATCCGGCTTGGAGAAAAACCTGGAGAACCTTGCCAAGGCTCTAGGTGGGGCGCGAGGGATTTCACCGTCCCTGCCGGGGGTCTGACGAAGGTCGGACGAGAAGTACCTGGCCGACAAGTTAGGGATGGATGAGGTCCTCCCTGCTATTTCAGGGAAAGGCTAATGCCGACAAGTTTCTCAATATTAATTCTGTAGTTGCTTTTTCCTGTTCTGTAATTCCCTCTCACCGTGTAAACTTCTTCTTGGATACTGGATTACCTTATGGGTGATTTCATCTTCGAGCTGATAAGTAATTTATCGTTCCTGGTACCATCTGTTATACATGGTGGGGGTATGGTATGGATTTTTCCATGATTTCCAGGATAGTTGGGAATCCTGTGATATTTATGTGATCTAGTAAGAGGATTAAGACAAAAATATCTTCTTATGGCTACCATGTCCACTTCTAAGTTATCTACATGAAAGCACATAAACATTCCCTTAGTCCATGCATACTGGAGATATGATCTTCATGTACTTCAGAATGTATGGATGTATATTAGTTTAATCCTAGTTTTGTGGAATTAGTACAATTTGTCAAAATACTTATGTGGATCTCTCCGTTGGAGTGAAAGCTGTCCTACATGCTAATCATGTCGGTCATATTCATTAATCATCTTGACAAAGGGGTGAGTGAGTTTATTTGGAGTATGCGTTTTACTTTGTTTCACTCTACATCCTTTTGGCAGGCATTTTTGTAATTAGGGTAGTTTTCTGTGGAGAGTTTCTCATTCAGCTTTCTTGTAGTAGTCTTTTTCTTGGGATAGCAAAGTAAGGACTTTGCCATAGACATGTCAAAGTTGGCTGTAAGTTAGCCTCCTGCTCCATGTCCTTATCCCTGTATAGCACTGCTGCTTGTTGTAGAAATCTAGCACGGTCCATATTTATGCCTGTGTTCATGGTTTCCTCGTTCTTCAAGTGACTTAAGGGGGATGACGATAAGTATCCCTGCAATGTTTTGAGTGGGGTGTCAATGTGATAGACCCCTGCAAGTATTTGAGAGGGGTGTCGATGTGACTGACCCCTGTACTGTTTTAAGTGGGGTGTTGATGTATACTCCACATTTTCTAGCTATCAAGGTATTCATTGACCAGCTCCCTTAAGGAAGTAGGGGTAAGCGACCTCTCTTTCTGCTTCCAGGGTATTCCTTGAACAATTCCCTCTGGGATGTCGGGGTTAGTGACCCCGGTTTGTGATTATTGGGATATTTTGATGATTTGTTTAAATTTAGCAAACTGGGTATGGTTTCATCGAGGCCATTTGATTTAAACTACATCGGTTTAAATTAATTGCGCATTGCTGGTACTCGATTCGCCCTTTGATTTCGTTTGCTTCTGATTTTCCTTTTTTAGAAACAAAAACTATACTGTTTGGATCACCCTTGTTTGTTTTTTTCAGTACAAAGAAAGGGGATCGGCATGATGTTTTCTTATTATATTGTGTTTATAATGAAATTGCCCTTTGAGGGCGTGATGTTTTTTATTATGGGATGTATAATGGGGTTGCCCTTTGTAATTGGCAAAGGGAGCAGGGTTTTGTTCAAGGAAAGGAAGGGGAAAAAAAGATTTTTTTTTTTTTTTTCCTCCGGGGACGACATTGTTTTGTATAAATTTTGTATGTTGTGACATGACCTGGCTGTTACAAAAGCCGGTCTTAGCGGGTTTCAGCCACTGCTTGTGGTACCCAAATTTTTTTTGAGGGTTTAGGTTCTCCCTGGGATGAGTTCTTTAAAACGGGGGGGAATGTAGTAGTTTATGATATAGACTACAAGCACGAAGCAGACTGCATTAGCAGACTACGAGTGTAGCAGAGCATAGCAGTCTACAATAGCCACCCTCACCACTAGAGGGCGCTATTCCTATTGGAAGCTTCCCTGGAATAGAGCCAACCTGAACTCTCTCTCTCATGCAACCGACACCTCTACCGAACAGACGTACCTTTACTGGAAGTTAAGGATGTCAAGCCTGATTGCCTGATACATTTCCAGTGAGTATTTCATGTCTGGTTATGGTGTCTATAAAGTAGCTCCCAAGTCTACTTCAAGGGTTTGACTGAAATATCATAATTTTGGTATTGAATGAAACGGAAAGTCGCAAGCTTATTGCTCCTCGCCTAAATTTCTCATAACATTGAGTTATGGAAGCCAGCGCGCAGCGATAGCCAAAAAGAAGGGCCCTTGTCAGCACCAATTTAGTAAAATGAGACTGCGATTCGCCGAGATTGGATTACGTTACATTTTGCACTTGCGCTTAGTGCCATGCCCATAGTCATATAGAAATCTAATAAATGTAAGTAAGCTAAAGTTCTACGTGCAGAGAAGCCAGATGCAATCTCAGCGGAACAACCGTTGATATCAGAGACTGAAACTTTGGGTGCCCAGCTAACTCCGGGAAGCTCCAACACCGGCGCGCAGCGTCGGAGCTTCGGTCGAACTGTCGTGTTGGCTTCGACAAAAAAAAATGGGGCGACGTTATCGTTAAAATCTGCAAAGGGAGTACTTACAATTTTTACATCATAGGGTGCACGAATCCTCAGGGCATAACAATGATCACTTGAATTCATAATTTGAAGAAGTCTTCGATGGGAAAAAAGGGTTTTTCAGAGCACTACCCAAACGACTCTTCCATGTTGCAGCGTCGATTCAAAATGGCGAAGAGACTGTACGCATGCGCGGCAGAGCCGCAGAAAGTATGAATATTCATGCTATCGAGTGCCGATCGCTCGAAATCGCTGAATATGCACGAGGTTGAGAAGGACTCTGTTTGTTCGAGTGCTCTGAAAAACCCTTTTTTCCCATCGAAGACTTCTTCAAATTATGAATTCAAGTGATCATTGTTATGCCCTGAGGATTCGTGCACCCTATGATGTAAAAATTGTAAGTACTCCCTTTGCAGATTTTAACGATAACGTCGCCCCATTTTTTTTTGTCGAAGCCACCACGACAGTTCGACCGAAGCTCCGACGCTGCGCGCCGGTGTTGGAGCTTCCCGGAGTTAGTGCCCAGCAAGGTGTCTGGTCAGGTCGCCCCCAAGCCGGTCGCCTCCTATACACAGTCGCCTCCTATACGCAGTCGCCTCCTAACGTAGTCGCCCCCAAATTGTGTGGTCGAGTCGCCTCCTATACACAGTCGCCTCCTATACACAGTCGCCTCCTATACACAGTCGCCTCCTAAACACAGTCGCCCCCTAGGCAGTGCGCTAGTGCAGCGGTCAGAATCAGGCTATTTATGCTATTTATATAAGAGAAAGTTTCATTCTTTCTGTTATATTGTTGTCCACCTTCTTCAAGATAACTCTTTTGTGCTTAAGTATAATTTAATAAACGTTTCATTTTATTTTGATGCAACAGAGATTTACATTCAAAAGTTTATTTGTTATAATATAAGTATTGTATACAGTAATATTCTTCTCATTTCGACATTAATCAGCCGCTTGTTCTCTATTTCGTTTCCTAAACTAAATATAAGGTATAATTATGTGAGAGGGGGGGGGGTAGAAATTTGGACGTAGCCTGTATACTGTATTTATTATATTTGTCTCTCCGATCACCCCCCCCCCCCTCCCCCAATGGCTCTGAATTTGTTCTTTAGTTAGTCTCTGTTGGTTTGATCATATCTTTTCGCTAAAGTATAATGTCCGACGTATAACATCAGGAATATGTTATGATAATTAATCTCAAGGAAGGGATGATGCCCGGCATACAAGCAAATGGCGGAATAGACAACATTATGAAAGATGAAGATGGACATAGACAGAGGGAGAGAGAAGGGGAGGAGGGTGGCGGGCCGTGAGATAGAAAATTGGACGCAGTCTGTACTGTATTTATTATTATGATATTTTTCTCACCGACTCCCCCCCCCCCCCCCAGCTCAAATTTTGTTTTTCTCTTTTTTTGTTTGTTTATAATAATGTCCGACGTATACCGTCAATGAAGCATAATAAACATTTTTTGTTTAGATATCAGTTTGATGCAACAGAGATTCAATTCAAAAGTTTTACTGTTTATAATATTACAGTAATATTCTTTATGCTATTTATAAATTATGTTTGTAAATAAAAGAGAAAGTTTCATTCTTTCTCTTTTTATGTTGTCCACCTTCTTCTAGATAACTATTTTGTGCTTAAGTATAATGTAATAAACGTTTCATTTTATTTTGATGCAACAGAGATTTACATTCAAAAGTTTTACTTTTTATAAGTATTGTACAGTAATATTCTTCTCATTTCGACATTATCAGCCACTCGTTTTCTATAACGTTTCCTAAAATAAATATAAGGTATACTGTGATCGGAGATATGTTATAATAATTAATCTCAAGGAAGGGATGCTGCCGGCGTACAAGCAAATGGAGGAATAGAAAACATTATGAAAGATGAACATGGAAAACGACATTGACAGATAGAGGGAGAGAGAGAAATAGGGCGACAGAGAGAGAGAGAGAGAGAGAGAAAGAGAGGGGGGGGGGGGTGAGAGATAGAAAGTTGGACGTAGTCTGACTGTGTTCCTTATTATGATTTTTGTCTTTGTCACTCCGATCCCCCCCCCCCCCCCAAGCTCTGATTTTGTTCTTTAGTCCGTCTCTTTTTTGTTTGATTATATCGTTTCGCAAAAGTACAATGTCCGACGTATAGTAGTACCGTCAATATATATTAATAAACATTTTTTTAATATCAATTTGATGCAACAGAGATTTACATTCAAACTTTGACTTTGTATATTATTATTGTACAGTACATTCTTCCCTTTTCGACATTATCAGCCGCTTGTTTTCTATTTCGTTCCCTATAATAAATATACGGTATATATTTGTACATCATCAGGGATAATGTTATAATAATTAAGCTCAAAGAAGGAATGTCGCCGGCATACAAGCAAAATGGTGAAACAACATTGGCAGATAGACAGAGAGAGAGACAGACAGAGAAAGCGAGCGAGAGATAGATGGAGAAAGAGAGAGAGAGAGAGAGAGAGAGGGGGACATAAAGAGAGAGAAAAAGAGAGAGAAACAATCATTTTTCATAATCATGTTTTCTGTGACATTTTTCTGTGAACAACATTGGCAGATAGACAGAGAGAGCGACAGAGTGAGAAAGAAAGAGAGAGCGGGGGGGGGGGGGGGGGTTAGAAAGTTGGACGTATAGTCTGTACTGTATTTATTATTATGCTAGTTCTCTCTCCGATCACACCCCCCCCCCCCTTCCGAATGTTTCTTTGGTTTCTTTCTTTTTGTTTGTTTATATCTTTTCGCTAAATTATAATGTCCGACCAAGGAGTTATCTCCTTCGTCCGACGTATATTAGTACTGTCAACAAATATTTTTTTCATATTAATTGTATGCAAAAGAGATGCTTTTATATCCTAACTTTTACTTTATAATAATTTATTATTGTACAGTAATATTCTTCTCATTTCGATATCAGCCGTTCGTTCCGGGTTTCTTTTCTTCTTCATTTAAAAATTATTGTATAATATTTTTTCTCAAAATCGGAAGAAATAATTTCGGTATAAAAACAAAAAGCGGAACAAAAAGCAGTACGAGAGATAAAGATGGAAAATGGCGTTGAGAGAGCGAGCGAGCGAGAGAGAAGCAAACATTTCCCCTATCATTTTTCGTCTGTGACAATACTTAATCTCATCCTCTTGTTTATTCCTTTATCTTTGCATGATTGTAATATCTTTGAATGAATATTTTAGATAGGGTTAAATCTGGCTATGCGTTATGATTAACAATTCTTATTGAGGAGTATGTCGAAACGTGCTTTCGAAAATCGCCAAACAGAAGACAATATGCTATCAAATACTGTCAAAACACATACATAAACACACAAATTGTATGCATGTTGTTGTTTGTCTGTGTTACTGTTAACAGCGTTGTGGTGTATATACTGTTAGCGTTTGTTGTTAATTACAAAAAATCTATGATAACTTGATAACCCAATCTTACCATAAAAGAATTTCTTACATTTTAATGAATTTTATTGCCATACATTACCTATCAAATACTGTCAAAACACATACATAAAAACAAGTTTATAGGCCTACATTAATCCTAGAATGGGCCAGATGCAAATAAGTAGCTTCGCTCATGTTGTTTTTTGTGTGTCTGTCTGTGTTGGATTTGGGGTGTGTTGTTTACAAAAATAACGCCGGTGCGAGTGGGCGGTTGTACGGCCAGTACATGCAGGCGCAGGCTAGGTCGCAGCAGCGCTGACTTCCCAATGAATAATTCAATAGTCTAAGAGTTGAAATGTAGCCGTTTCAAAATTCAACTTTTAACAACTTTTCACTGTGAGAACACTTTCTTTCATTACAAATACAGAAAATATGGTTGTATTCAAGTTTATTTTACATCCGTAAGCTCCGTCACTAGAGCTAAGCCAGTGGTCAGTGCATGGAGTCAGAACGAGCGATGTGGTAGTACTAGTACGTAAAGATGGTGGAAACTTAGATGCAAATATCCTCGAAAATATGCAGTTACGAGGAAAATTTTCAATATTTAGTGATAACAAAGTAATAACATAATACTGAGATACAAGGAACTAAAAATGGCTTGACTTTGAACTTGTAAAATACATCAAATTAAAACAACAAATTAGGGGGCGAGATGACCAAAAAAGTGGGGGCGAGCTGACCAAGAATCCCAAAATCGGCAAAAAAAATCGGGAGGCGACATGACCAATTGGGGGCGACTTTGTAAGGGGCGGGCTGACATTGGGCGACTTGACATGGAACCCCCAGCAAGCCATACGTGCATACCCCGGCCGCGTTATTTTTTATGCGGCACAGATTGGGGCATGGCGCGTGTTAAACCTATGGGAAGTACGTTCTTTCCCTTCTGAATAGTGTCTGCACGTACGTGAGACTAGTCATGTTCGCTAGCGCATTAGCGCTGCGAAGAAGTTTGTATATCCATCGCGAACTATGTGTTTAGATAACTTTCCTCTTCGTTTAAGTTAGTTAAGTTTTATTGACTAATTATTGTGATGTTCTCCTTATTGACGTGCTGCCTCCTCTTCAGGTTTCCAATTTGATTTTAATTGTTGATGTAATGATTTTCCATGCGGTAGTGGATTACATGTAACACTATTAAAAACAGACCTCTACTACTTATACTGTCTAGTACGCACACGACCAGTATTAGTCTGTAAATCAAGACCCCTTTAAAAAAAAGCCCCAATCTGTGCCGCATAAAAAAATAACGCACCCGGCCGCGACCGCGAGCCGGGCCGCTGTTCGACTCCCAGCAGCCCAAGCCGACCCTCCCACGGACAAGGCC